>JABUQX010030548.1:0-11444 GCA_015478945.1 Trachelipus rathkii
GGAAGAGATTTGTTATCCTACATCTTGCATAAATGTCGAGGCTGGTGGTTCGAGCAAAAGATTGTTTTACAACACGTCTTGCTAGGCTGTGTGGCAACCCTTCTCTTTATCCGCGTTTGTGGAACTCGGAATATATTGCTTCTAGCAATGCAATGGCAGCCATGCACGGAAGAAAATCTTCATTATGAGGAAATTACCCCATCAAATTTCACAACCTGTAAGAGAAGAGAAAAACATGGTAAAAAGAAGTATAAGCTCGCCAATACTCATACGTAGGCAATATATATATATATATATATATATATAATATATATTAATATATATATATATATCTATATGATTATATATATACCAGTATATATATGGTATATATGGTAGGTTTTGTTGATAGTATTATGATCGGTATATTTATTTCGCTTTATCTTACTATTATTAGTTATGATATTAATAATGGTATACTTATATATTATGTATATATGTATAATGTTATATATATATTATATTATATATATAATATATTTATTGTTCATATATTTATATACTAATAATATATATATATAATATATATAATGTAATTATATAATATATATATTATATAGTATATATATATATAATATATAACTATATTATATATAATATATATATATATCAATAATATATATTATATATATATATATTATATATAATATATATATAAATATTATATATTATATATATATATATAATAATGTATATAATATATTATAATATATATATATATAATATATATATATATAATATATATATATATAATATATATTATAATATATATATATTTGAATTACAGATTTCAGAACCCTGTCGAATACTTCGGTAATGGAGAAAACGAAACAGTTCCCATTTCCCAGGTAAGTTCTCCAATAAATAATGTTTTTCTATTCATATTAATGTTCATTGGATGAAAACTATGCTGTTAATACTTCATTGTTTATCAGCTCAGCACTAACCCATTGGGATATCTTACAATGAAGTTCTGCTGTACGTATATATATATATATATATATATATATATATATTATATTATATATATTATATATATATATATATATCAGTATAATATATAATATATATATTATATCATATATTATATTATTATATACTGTATATATATATAATTAATATATATATATATATATATATATATATATATTATATATATATATATAATATATATATTATTTATAGTATATATATATAATATATGATAATATATATATATTATATATATACTATATATATATATATATATATATTATATATAGCGGGTTGCAGTGTCGTGGGTGATTTACGTCAGGCATAATAGCGCAGAAATGACGAGTGTCGGCATTATATTAACATATATAGTACCCAACCTATATACCCTATATATAATATAATATATATTATATACCCTATATTATATATATATATATATATATATATATATATATATATATTATATATATATAGTATATATATATATATATATATATATCATATATATTATATATATATATATTACCTTTCTTCCAATAGACCGAATTTCGTATTCTTTACCGAAATTCAGGTATTTGAGATTTTTGATAGAATAACCTTTCTTTTCTGTGTTGTCTCTTTCCTCAATTGTCGTAAAAAGGCATTTGTTAAGCTTACTGTGTCCAACGAAGTTGTTTTTCCTCTTGTCGCTGATTGGGAATCTTCTGGACTTTCAAATTGCCAACCTAATACAAAATTTAAGTGTTCTGTATATAGCCTCCCAACTGAATTTATCCTAAATTCTTTTACTACTTAAAATCCAAAATTAAACACTTTCATTCATCTCTTTTTCTGAAATTACCATTTTTGATTATGTCATGTTCATCACCTTCACTGACTTTGCTCTAGTTCTCAAGATATATCTGATGAACTTGCCTACCACTTTTCTATTCATATTACCAACAAGCATAAGGAGCAACTTCCATCCTGTGTTCCTGATAGTTTGGGTGGCGAATCTAACATATTTAATCTTTCTAAGTTCCAATCATAATCTTTATATGTTAAACTCTTTTCACATCTGTTCCTCCGATCACTTTCTTATTTGTGTATCCTATTCAATCTCTGTAAGTCATCTTCAGGAACGGCTCACCCTTCAGCGAGGAAACAATTCTGGAACTTTAGTGATGATAACTGGTCAGACTTCTTTGATTTACCATGGATTGGCTACTGTTTTAGTGGGAAGAATTCCCACCGGTGTTCAGAACGAATTCTTGAGGTGTTTTTCTCTAGCATGGAGGCCTACTAGGAGGAGTAGATAGATTGAATCTATTTATGCGGCGAGGAAAATTCCCGTTCTCGCCGCACTTATTTCACAAGGGCATATGCTAAGAGTCATAAAGTAGTGGGAATTATAATCAAGCGCTCCTGCGGCTGTGAGTCCGGGTCTAATCCAAACTCCGATCAAAGAGGAGGGTTCAATTTTGCTTAATTGGGATCCCATTTTAACCCCAAACTTAAAATGGAACCCAAATTTTTTAATTTTTAGCCAATTTTGACCAAATAAAGAGCAAATCGCAGCTTTTTCTAAAACGTCGTTTTCGAGTGTTTTTCTGTGTCTGAAGTTAGGTTAGGTTAGGTTAGGTTAGGTTAGGTTAGGATTTGGTTAGGTTAGGTTAGGTTAGGTTAGGTTGGGTTGGTTGGGTTGGGTGCGGTTTGGGTTGGTTAGGTCTGAGGTTAGGTTATTTAGGTTAGGTTATGTTAGGTTAGGTTAGGTTAGGTTAGGTTAGGTTAGGTTTTTAACATTTTTCGATTCACCTCCTACAATTTTTTTTAGAAATGACTTCAAACTTGAAATATATATTACCTAGAGAATGCATAAAATAGAATATTAATCTTTGACCCCAAATCCCAGCAATGATCGAATTGAAACTCTACTGTATTTGTTTTGAAAATGAAAATTTGCTATGTTTTTTATTTTTGGTCACGCGATATGGATGAAATCTTCAGGGTATATGTAGTCGGGGGGGGGGGGATACACATTTCTTATTTAGATAATTTTTTGGAATATACAGTATTTTGATTTGTCCATGGAACAAATTTAAAAAAAAAATTGGGGGAAATTTAAAATTTTCTTTTTTTTTTAGGATTAAAAAAATTATCTAAGTAAAAAAGATGTATCTCGCTCGACTTATACGGTTCTGATTGATTTTATAAGATGGATGAGTAGAAAGAAAAAAAAAAATCTCAATATTTCAATTTTTCAAAGAAAGAAAAAAAAAATTATTTTTTGAAAAAATGAAATATTTGAAATGTCATTTTATTTCTACTTATTCTGATCAACTCCTAATAGTCCTTAATGTACAGTAACAAATACACATATTGCTAACGAGATATTCAGTCTATTGGGGATAAGAAGAAGATAGAGAATATACGATGTTAATGTAAAAATAACATTGAATATGTTAGAGATATGCTTGAAAAAGTGGGTAAAGGTTGACGTTTTATCAACGAAGCATTGTTAGGTATCTTTATCTGTTTTAAGTGCGGTAATTTGTTAATGTTAGTAGTTTTATTCGTAGTTATGGTGTGGTTAAGTTTGTCGTTGTATCATTATAGCTTCTTGAGTTCAGGTATGTTATGCTTAGCTTTATTAATGTAATAAACTTTGTTACGGTTACGCAAATTATTCTGATGGTTAGTAATATAATAAAACGTTATTTTGTGTTATGTTTAGCCGAAATGAGTACTGCGAAATATGACATGAAAATAATAGATAATAGATCAAAGTCATGGTGGGAGGGGGTGGGAGGGGTTGTATGGTTGAATTTACTGATTTACCTGATTTACATTGCTTTAAACATAGGTAACTACTTACAATTAACTATGTATTTTATTCAAGAAACTTATTTTTATGTTATGTTTGATAAAACTTTGTTTATGTTACAGTTATCGTTGGTCTGGTATGATTAATCTAGACAAGGTTACGATACAATTGTTTGTGTTAAATATTACTCGTGTCATGTCAAATTTAAACGTTAATGTTATGTTAGAGATAGTGCTTGGAATAAGTATGATAGGTTACGTTTTTGTAATGCAATGCAGTTACTTTAATGATGTTAAGTGTGGAACTTTGTTGAAGTTTTACTGTTTATTAGTGCGTAAGTTGTGTTATAGTTTGTCGTTCTGTTTTATTCCTTTAGTTCATATGGATCTATTGTTAGCTTTATTTGCGAAAAACATTTTATGTTAGCTATATGTGGCTGGCTTAGTATCGTAAAAGAACTCATTTTTGTGCTATGGTTTTATCCGAAATGATAACTCGAAATGCGACGTAAAGTCAATAGTGTTTAATGTAGATAATAACATTGGGTATGTAGAGATATGCTGATAAAAAGTGTGAATGAGGTTTTACGTTTTGTACGCTGTGCTAGGTACTGTTACTGTTGTTAAGTATGGCACTTTGTTAATTAGTAATTTATTCGGGCGTAAGGTGTGTTAGATTTTGTTCAATTGTACATTATAATTCTTGTTTTCAGGTAGATGCTATGTTTAGCTTTATTAATGTGAAAACAATGTTACGTTAGCATATAGTTCGTTGTTAGTATATAAAGAAACTTATTTTTGTACGTATGTTATCCGAAATGGTAACTCGAAAGTGTGACCAAAGTCAATTAGATCGAAAGATCAATTGGTCAATAGTGAATATGGATGGGTAAGGGAGGGGTGGGGAGGGGACGGGTGGTTTGATTATACTGATTTAAACTGCTTTAATTTCAGTAAACTATTACAATTTCTTATGATATTTTATTCAAAGACCTTATTTTTAGGTTATGTTTGGTATATAAAGAAGTTATTTTTGTGTTATGTTTGGGATATAAACTTTGTTATGTTTGCATTATTTGTTTGGGATTATGTATATTTAGGTAAGGTTAGTGATAAATTTGTTAATATTACTTATGATAATGTAAATATTTTTGTTACGTTACATATGGCGTTGGTCTGTATGATAATCCGACAAGGTTTTGATACATTTTTTTGCTAAATGTTACTGGGTCAATGTAAGATTAACGTTAAGATAGTTATGAGATATGCCTTGAAAAAGTATGAATAGGTTACGTTTGCATGCAAATGTTAGTTACTTTACTGGTGTTAAGTGTGGAACTTTGTTAACTGTAACAGTTTATTCGTGTGTTAGTTTGTTTAGGTTTGTCTTTGTACATTATCTTTCTTAGTTCATGTTACGCTATGTTAGCTTTATTGATTGTGGAAACTTTATTACGTTAGAATAGTATATTTCGTTGTCAGTATGATAATCGACAAAAGGTATGTACCATCTAATGTTGCTAAATGTTCCGTGTCAGTGTATAGAATTAAAGTTAATATGGTTAGAGATATGCTTGAAAAAGTAGAATACGGTTACGTTTTGCATTCATGTTAGTTTACTTTACTGCGTGTTTAAGTGTGAACTTTGGTAAATGTTTAACAGTTATTTGTGTGTAAGTTGTGGTAAGATTTTGTCTTTGTACATTATTTCTTAGTTCATGTTACGCATGTTTACTTATTGATGTTGAAACTTTATTACGTTTAGAGTATATTCGTTGATCAGAATGATAATTAACCAATGTTGTGATAATTTTAGTTAAATATTACATGTTAATGTAAATTAACATTTTTATGTTAGAGATATGCATGACAAAGTGTGAATTGGTTACGTTTTTGTATGTTATTTTGTTACTTCAATGTTTTGGTAAGGTGGAACGTTGTTTAATGTTAAAGTTATTCACGCTTAAGGTATGTAGGTTTGGCTTTGTACATTATATGCATAGTTTCAGGTGATTGCTATTGCTCTGCTTTATTGTGGAAATACTTTGTTAACGTTAGCATTTATTCATTGACCGATATAATAATTAGCCAATGTTGTGATGAAGATAATTAGTTATATATTACATGTTACTATAATTTAAAATGTTTTATGTTAGAGATATGCATGACAAGTGGTGAGATAGGGTTTACTCCTTTGTGTGTTTGTTAGTTACTTTCTGTTTTGTTAAGTGCGAAACTTTGTTAACGGTTAACAGTTTAATTCATTGTAACGGTGTGTCAGGTTTGTCCGTTGTGTAATTATTTCATAGTTCAGATGATGCTAAGTAAGCTTTATAATTGTGAAAACTTTGTTACGTTAGCTAATATTCGTTGATCAGCTGTATAAGAATTTGTTTTTATGTTATGTCTTAATCCAAAATGATACTCGAAAATGTGACTTGAATCATAGATCCAATAGATCAATAGATCTGGATCAATAGATCACAGTGTGGTTATTGGCCGGTTTGATTACTGATTTACTGACTTTATGTATGGTAAAAATGACAATTTTTACTAAACAAATTGACTTTTAAATCAATAGATCATATTAGATCAATAGATTCAATAGATCAACAGCAGGGCTGAGGAGGGCAGTTTAATTTTGATTTAACGTTTAGGGTATGTAAATAACGAAATTTGTAAGTTTATAACATAAAAAGAAATAAGAAATTTTATTATTTACTATTTATTTATTTATTTATTTTTCTTGATGTGTTCTGAAACCATTATTTTCGAAATCTTACAGGCCACAATAACGTATACTAAAGACAACCAAGTAATTGTTGTTTATAAACGAATGTTTTATTACCTGGCACCGCACACGGCTCCAGCATCCGATGTCGTAGACCGCTCTGAATCTTTAGAACTCCCGTTCTCATTCTTCCTTCCTTCCTCTTCTCCTCCTTCTTTCTTCCTTTCTTCTGTCCTCTGTTTTTGCATTCCATGCATTTCTTCTTCTTTTTCAAAGGAGGACCCCCGGGGGGTCTGGACTCTGACGCTGAATCCGACCTCCATCAATCCGTCTCCAAACTCCGAATCCTCTATCCTGTCTCCAAGCTTCAATCCTCTACGATTATTTTTAATTTTTAGGGGGCTGCGCTCCCATTAGGGGGGACGACGAAGATTACGTCATCATAATACCTAATCAATATTTAGCCCGATATCGTTAAGCCTCACATGGTTTTCAGGCTCGAATTTAATTTCTTGGCACTCGGGCAACACCCCTATAGGGTGACTAAGGTCACCAAAACTGGCGTGATCCCCTGTTTGATTGGTATTCGTTAAGCCTAATTTTACTCGAAAAGGAAGCAGCAAACAAGGCATAGCGTTATATTTTCACCTTCGATTCTCGGGGGGAGGTACCCCTCGTATAATCCTATAGCGACTTGAATTTCCGCGTGTATTCGAGCTTATCCCCATGACATAGATTATATTATAAGTTTAGAGCGATACCTCTAATTCCTTCTATACTGAAGAAGGGTGGTAGAGCATAAACTGTCCTATTTACTACTCATATATATATATATTAATATATTTATATATATATACTATCTTATACTATATATATTAATATATATATTATATATATATATATATATATATTTATATATATATTATATATATATAATTATATATATATGACATATATATATATATATATACATTATACTATATATATATAAATATAATATAATATATATATATATATATATATATATATATTATATATATATATATATATATATATATATTATAATATATATATATATATATATATATAATATATATATATATATATATATATATATATATATATATATATATAATATATTATATATAATATAATATATATATATATATATATATATAATATATCATAAATGTAATGGGACTTAGGGATGGGTAATAGATTCCAAACTTTGCAAAACGATGTAGCATGTGTCAATTTATAACTTTTCTAAATCCTAGATACAAAACAAAGTTTCTTGAGACCACGTGTTTTACAGAGGGCTAAAATTATTTAGGAATGCCTATGTGATGAGATGGCTGCTCAACGGCCAGAAGTAGTCACCAAGCCAATAAAAAGCAAAATATCACTAGAACGACACTTCAATTTACATCTGTTAGGCGATATAATTGCTGAAATCCAAGTAACGTTCTTTTGCTTTAGCAAACGATGTAATAAAGTCTTTGTTCAAAGGTGTCAAAAGACACTATAGTGATCAAGAATATCAAACATAGAAAAAAGCTTGGAATCGGATAAAGATCCATTGATTTTGTGGCGAGATAATTGGAAATAGTTTTTGCCACATTTGCAGAATCGCAGGGAATCTTTAGCGATGCCTGTTCAAAAAAGTGTCAACTTATGAGCGCTTTTCAGTGGTGCAGATCTCATTTAGGACGAAAAGAGAAGCAAATCTCCCTTGAAAGGGTCAGAAGCTTTAGTTTTTGAAGCATAATTGGAGAATTATTAATTTCAAGCATTAATATATATAACTTTTTCCAAATTTGGTGGAGCTTGGAAAAGAGGTGTTGGTGTGTGCAAAAGAGTTGGGTCAAGCGTCCTCACTCTGAATGTCGAAGGGTATATATATAATATAATATAGTATATATATATATATTTATATAGTATAAATAATATATATATATATTATATCTATTATATATATATATATATAATGTATACATATACAGTAATAATATATATATAATATATATATATATATATATTATATATATATATATATATAATATATAATACTATATAATTATATAATATATATATATATATATATATATTATTATACAGTATATATATATATATATATATATATATATTATTATAATCTATTATAAATATCTATTATATATATATATATATATATAATTATAACTTATATATATAAAAGTATATTGTGGCAAAACCTCAAAAATTTAATTATCCGCTTTCTTGATCCGCAATCTGCGATAGTAATTTGGAACTATCGTCGCATCGCATTCCGTATCGCGGATAGTGAAAATATGCACTATGCGCTACACTCTAAATATTAAAAGCACAAAACATAATAATACATAATAATTATAATAGTGATCATAATAATATAATATAAAATAATAATTACTATAATATATAATAATAAATAATAATAATAATAATAATAATAATAATAATATTAATAATTACTTTTATTAAAGCTCTGCAAAAGTTTTGCGCTCTTTGCTCTTACGAGTTACGATGTTGCAGAAGATTTGGAAGAGTTGTGAACAAAATGGCAGCTTGAATATTATTTTAGTCCTTCAAACAAAACTTAATTATATTTATAATATATTCTGCTGATTAAATATGTTTAATATTTAAATAATAACATTAATATTAATGTTAAATATTGTAACCTAAAATATTCTAATATTTTTATTTCAAGTACTTTTGGATACATTAAACATTGGTAGAACATTAAGAATAGCGTTTCTGTTACATTTTCAGGATTTGCAGTAGATTCAGTGAATTATATTTTGAACTTCTCGACCACGCATGACATCCACGTCGTTGGGTTCGGCACCGACACCCTTTCATTGGAGTACGGACCGTCTAACGTACACTACGAGGCTCATCAGGCAGTTCAGAAACAGAACAAATTCATAATTGAGAATATGAATAATTTAGAGGTAACCATTTAGAGTCTAACAATATATTTGAAGGTTCATTAGTTAATGGAGGTGGAAAAGATATAAATAATGGGGTAGATTTTACCAGTAGAGCAGGGCTGCTGAGTCGTAACCACTGCCGGGAACCAGAGTGAGGAAGCCAAAGAATTGTTTTTTCTTTGTAGAAAAACCGTCCGAAATTTTTTTTGCCGGAGCCGGAGCCGGAGCCGGAGCTGGAGCCATAGTCATATATTTTTAAATGAAGGATCCGTAGTCGTAATTAGGAAAAGGAATTACCGGCTGCGCAGCACTGCTATAGAGTACATGAAAGGAGTATCAACCTACAGCATATAGATTGTAGTAATACGTCGGCACCTGTATAATGCTTTTCCCCAAGTCGCTCCTTACCGCACATTTCATTGATATTTACACGTAAGATCCTTCTCTTGACTTCTCAATTATCTCGAACGTCTTTCATCCAAGGCTGCGAGGAGCCGGAGCTCTCCCCTCCCCCCCAAAGAAAAGCTTCAACTATAAAACAAAGAAATCCGAAATCGGATTTATTATAAAGCGATGAAGCCAGAGACGAATATTTTAAAATGATGGAGATGAAACAAGAATTGGAGGAGGCAAATAAATTTAGCAGCTCCGCATCCCTCCTCCTCTACGTTTCAAATCTTTACCCAACACTTGAAATAAATATTCGAGTACTTAGAATAAATTCCGCATCTCCTTATCTAGTAAAATTTCTCTATTTACGTAACCCTTTCTCTCCTTCGGCAATTCTGTTATCAAACAATTCTTCGATTTCTCACCTAACTTTCTAGAAATTTAAAATATTTATTTTTTTCTAAACTATTTTCTCTTTCCACCACGACTTCTTCTTCTTCTTCATCTTTCCTTATTTAGAATTTCATCGCAATAATCTCTTCTCTAATCTCGGTCATATTTTTATAACGAGGTTTGTTCATTTATTTCTTTTCCAAATTCAGACTCTTGTTCAATGCTATTTTTTTCTTTAAGTTTTCTTCTGCAGCACAAATTCATTCATGAGTAAGGAGGAAAACCTTCGTCTTCCACTTACCGTCAGGCACAAATTTAATTTTTAATATATTTTTTTTTTTATCCAATTCCTTAATTATTCCAGAAAACTTGATGTTTTTTTTTATGATATATGATTGTTCACATATAGTATTCCTATTTGAATATATTTATCAGATTATTTATATATTTATTTACTTATTTATTTGTATATTTATTTATTTAAATTATTATTATTATTATTATTATTATTATTATTATTATTATTATTATTATTATTATTATTATTATTATTATTATTATTATTATTATTATTATTATTATTATTATTATTATTATTGTGTGTGTGTGTGTGTGTGTGTCATATTATATTATTATTATTATTATTATTCAGGCCCTTATTATGACAGGCCCTACCGCTAAAAGGAGCTACATTATTTGTGATGCCTATGAAAGTGAGGGGAGGCACTGGAGCTCCGGCAAGGATTTTCGCTCAGTTGCCTCCTACAGAAGAAGAAACTACGTCAGATCCATTTACAGATACAACACTCTCTGATTCAATTATTAGTGGAGATATTTCTGAAGATGTTAATACGAGTGATCCCCCAATTGATAAAGCCTCAGAATTTCTCGCTCGTTACATTAGGTTAGGTTAGGTTAGGTTAGGTTAGGTTAGGTTAGGTTAGGTTAGGCTAGGTTAGGTTAGGTTAGGGCTCCTCATGAATGAAACTCTTAACGGAAATTTCGCCCAACACGAAGAAAACGCCATAATTATAACGCCCTTAACTGTAGTTATCATTTAAAGCTTTATTCGAAGAGACCTAAAGGGAATTATTATTATTATTATTATTATTATTATTATTATTAGTATTATTATTATTATTGTGTGTGTGTGTGTGTAT
>JABUQX010030549.1:0-30000 GCA_015478945.1 Trachelipus rathkii
GAGAGATGAAGGTAATTTTGGTACAGAAATGTTTTTACACAGTGGTCATTATAATAATAATCGTATATAAATACTATATATAGTAAGAAGACGTTAATTATTAAATTACCAGACTGCATATCGGTTGAAACGATAGTTATAAAGAATAATGATGGAAATTATAATAATTATGATAGGAGCATCTTTTAATAATAATCACAATGGTAATGAAAATATCAATAATAAACAATAATAATTAATAATAATAATGGCAACGATTGGTTAGTAATAGTTACTATAGTAATGATGTATATGTTAATCATAATGGCTATAATAATAATAGATATTTTAGTAATAATGGTAATTATGATGATCGTGGGTATAACGGAAATGTTAATTATATTAATAGATATAAATGGAATAGGGATATTACTTGTAAAAATAATCACAGACAGGAGGGAAATATTAATAATGAATCTGAAAACGAAAGTCTTAATAACGAGGTTATAATTCAAATGACAGGGAGGGGGATTCCTAGTGAGTTAACCTCTCCCGCACAGGAGTCACTTATCACAGAGTCGGCAGGGGTAGAGTCCTCTTTAACTTTTAATTGAAACTCAATGCATGATGAGACTAATAACAATAATAATAATAATGATTGTAGAACTAGGAATGATAGCCATAGTGATGGCGATAACGGTTGTGTAAATTCTTATAATTATATTGAAAATAATAACTCTGTGACTCTGGGGGCGGAGAGCATGCAATCTTATAAGTCGCTGTCTCCCCAAAAAGGAGGTCAACCGTGTATCCACCACCCCATTCTATTGGGAGAGGCGGGGGTAGATATAGTGAACTCTTGACTCCATATTGATTAATAAAAAAGAATGATCAAAATGAACTTGTTAATAATGAAGGGGGCGAAACCTCCTTCCTGAAGATGAATTGTATTAGTTTTAGGGATGAAGGAGTTTTTCCTCCTTCCGATGAGTTTGAAGGATCGTTAAAAATTTAGAAAGGCAAAATATTGCATGTGACTAATCTGGTAATTACTGTAGTGGGAGTTTCTGCAACTGGAGCTATGATTGTGCAAGCAGTTAAAGGGGTGAATTTTTGACAATTGTTATTTATATATCTGACAAACTTAATAATAAAGCTTATTTAGTCGATAGTGGGAGAGCTACCCTCGACTATAAGGCACTGAATTACATAAGGAGGTGCCTCGATTGCACTGCAGGGCCTGCGAATGATGCTGTATCCATATTTATTAATGAAAGGGTAATTAGAAATTGACTTGGGACTAGAAAGGGTTTACGACGTGCATGCCTACGCTGCAGACATTAAATTTAACGTTCTCGGAATGCCTTTCCTAAAAACTTACGGCTTCATCATCGACTTTAAATGCCATTATTTATTAGACCCAGAAACCAACCGCAGTATCTCCCTTAGTAATGAAGCTTTTGACTTTTCTAAGCATGTGAGGAACTCTATCTTTCCACTAACCTCTGTTTCGGTAAATATACCCCTTTGCGAATATGAAGTAATTAACGATTTACTTAGGAAACATCAAGATTCGTTCTTAAATCTTTATAAGGCACCTAATTTAAATTTAAAAAATGAACAGCTCGATAGATGGCGTTTTATATGTGCAAAATATAGGAAAAAGAGGGGCGGGGCTTATTTCGACAGCTGTGGAAATGACTTTGTTACATCTTCACAACTTGGTAGTAATGAAACTATAGGTGAGGGGGAGGTAAAGATTGTAATATTGGGAGGGGGGTGAAGGTTGTACTATTGATAAGGGGGGAGGGGAGAGAGAAGAGTGTCCTTTAGAAAAAGAAACTTTATGCGAATTGGCGTAGAATTATCCGTATCATGTTGAAGTTAGTGGCGCACCAATACAATTGAGGAGTAGAGGCATAGCCCCACATCTTTTTGAGAGAGCCAAGAAAGAAATCAATAAATTATTAGAGTCAGGGGTCATTTCGCGGGGGAAATCCGATTGGCAATTTCCGGCTAGCTTTTTGCCGAAATCTGATGGAAGAGTACGTTTGGTCGTGGATCTGCGTCTGTTAAACCAAAGATCTACCTCTGACAATTTTACTCTGCCTAAGATTAAAGATATCATCTTGCAATTGCAACATTGCAAATTGCTAACGAAACTTGATCTCAGGCAGGCTTACTATAACGTACCAATCAGCGAGGAAACAAAGAAATATTTCACTATTACTTGTCCTCTCGGTAACTTTAGTTTCAACTATTTAATACAGGGACATAAGTGCTCCTCTAGTGCCTTCCAGCGCCTCATGTCGATCTTGTTTGGAGATTTAAAGAATGTTTTTGTTTACTTAGATGACATATTAATCACTAGTTCGACTCTTGAAGAACATGTTGCAATGTTGGAGAAGATTTTAGAGAGATTAAAGTATATGAAAATTTATATGAACCCCAAGAATGTTTGCTGGAAGTCGGAGAAATAGACTTCTTAGGTTTCAACATTATCGAGAAGGGAGTTCTGCCTAGCCAGGAGAAGATCGATGCAGTAGTGAATGTTGCAAAACCAACAACTATTAAACAACTTAGGGCATTTCTCGGTCTATATAACTTCTGCCGAATTAACATAGCCGGGGCTGCCCAAATACTTCAACCTTTAACGAAAATGTTGAAAGGCAAACCCGCTTCCACGAAGAAGATTTCCTGGGGGGTGGAAACTGAGCGAGCATTTAGGGAAGCAAAAGCGGCGATGGTAAACGCCACCTTGTTGTCTTTTCCTGATGAAAAAACTGAGTTGCTATTGTACACAAAGGTAATCGAGCCTACGATAGCTAGTTCTCTAATAGGGGAAGAAAATGATCAGACGAAAGTCTTCGCTCTTTACAGTACCGTACTGACTGAGGCGGAGGTGGCACTACCACAGTTGGTTAAAGAGCTGTTATGCGTCAACAACAGTTTGCAAAAAATATGCTTACTTAATTGCAAATAGGAGAGTCAATATCTGTACCAGCAACAGTGGATTGATCACAACCTATACAAAAAAGAGTGCCACGAAGGTGCATAACATTCGGGAGATGAATCTATTGAATTCTATTACAAATTTTGACATTGAATTTAAATTGGTCTCTAAGACTAAAAATAAATTGGAAATAATTTTGACAGAATTGGCTAACGAAAGAGATAAGATCATGGGAGCTGAGGAATTTCAATGGCAAATAGCTTGTTTAGAAAATGGAGAGTGGGCGTGTCTCTCTTCTCCGACTGAAGTTACCATGGAAACAGGGTTGCAATTGGAGGCGGGGCTTAGTGACTTGAATTCTCTAAATTCCATTGAGAAAGGGTTGAGCCTTTTAAATCGAACGTCAAAGGAACGGGATTTGCTGGCGTACTATAATAGCAATAATAATAAAAGCGATAATAATAATAATAATAATAATAATAATAATAATAATAATAATAATAATAATAATAATAATAATAATAATAATAATAATAATAATAATAATAATAAAAGCGATAATAATAATAACACTGGCCAACAAAAAAAAAAAAAAATTTTTTTTTTGCTGCCAAGGATATTTTATCGAATTTATAGTATATCGGGTGTGCTGATTTCAGAAATGAAATTAGTTTTCCAAGATTGGCTCTAGTTCTTGAGATACAGGGTGTTCCAGATTTACTCTTATACAAATATCTTTTTTAATGCATATTTTACAGTAATAATTCGTTATTTCTTTATAGGACAGTCCCAGCAAGATGTTAATGGAAAGAAGCAAACACTATGAGTAATGTCCACGAAGAGCCTGTTGAATAACCCCAAATGTATTCTGCTACATTCTGTGGTATAATATTGCAAGGAGAACCAACAAACCAATTTACTAACTTTGTGAAGCAAACATATCTTTGGCATACTTTGGAATGAAACTCGGAGACCAAGATAAGTCTTGGCGCTCCCATATGGTCTGTAAAACATGTGTCGAAAATCTCGTCAGTGGAAAAAATGGACGAAGAAAAGGTTTAAAATTTGGTGTACCTATGGTAATGGCGGGAGCCAAAGAATCACCACAGTGACTGTTTTTTTTTGTTTGGTTTATGTGAAAGGTATCAATCGTTACAATAAACGTAAATTTGAGTACCGGATTTGAATCAGCAAGGCGACTGTACACACTTCCGACGATGTCCCATCGCCGTGTTTCACTACAGACTCCCAGACCTTAGCATTGCCTGATGAATGAAGATTTCAGGATTTGGTGTGGCAACAACGTGCAGATAGTGGTAGTGAATAATGAAGAAAGTATGATTTTCTTTTACACATCAACAGTTTTCTCCTCCTAGTAAGAGATCAATGAATTTAGTACGAGAGTCAAGCTCTCCAAGCAAGAATTCTGAAGATTTTTAGCATTAGACTATTGAAAAGAACTGTCCTCGAAAGGCCCGAATGTTAAAATAACTTTTTTCTTCGGACAATGAGAGGTATACTTCTTCCATTATTCATTGAAAGAAGAAGACCTGTATACTGTACGAACAATCCTGGGTTACCTAAATGCCGACAGAAGATTGGCGGATTGTTATGGATAGTTCAAAACGAGAGCTGAAGTTGTTTTATTGACAATTGGCATATAGTTTATGCATCGATGCCAATAGGTCACTCAATACAAACTGAAAGAGGAATATGAAAATATATAGAATGATCTTCAGAGCTAGATATAATGAACACCAGGGGTCTATATGCGTTGATTTGAAGATGGTTAACAACATCTTTACTTGGGCACAAAGCGGATATACAAGTACCCTTGTTTCATATGCTGGTGGGATAGTAGGCCAAAAGAAGAACCACTGGGAAAAAGTTGTATGGCCTGCTAGGGAAAATATTACTGTGGGTGCATCAAATATCATTAATGCAAACCACTGGTTGACAGGGAAAAAATTATTTCCCACCACTCCACATCATAAACTAGGTCTGATGAAGCAATTTGTTAGGCCCTAGACAAAGATGGTGAAATGTTTCAAATATATTTGCAGATTTTTTTCCAGGGTTGAGTATTGGGGAAACTCAAAGCTGGAATCCTTTAGCGCCCTCTAAAATTGCAAAATCATCAAGGAGACAATTCATAAATTGATGACTGATATTGAACGCATTTTAGCCTGGAAAAGTTTGTGTCTTGGTTGTTTCAGTAACCTTTTTGGGCAAACCATAAATCTGCCAACTATGTAAAACTCGTAGAAAATGCTCTCAGACTTCAAAAATTTGAATGCTAATATGAGCATAAAAGTTCACTGTTCTAACATAGTCACTGTTAGATCGGTTTCCGGATAATCTAGGATGTTATAGTGCGGAACAAGGGGAGAGGTTCCATCAAGATATCAAGGTGATGAAGAAAGATACCAAGGAAGATGGGATACCACATGATGGCAGACTATTGTTGGAGCCTTCAACGTGATTGTTCACATTCTGCACACAGAAGACAATCATATAGACAGCGATTTGTGATGCATTAATTGTGCTTTCATTGTCTTGAATTGGAAGTGTTTTGAGCCTGTTATCATTCATGTACTTACTCATTTAACAATTTGGAGTATGTACTTTGCGTGTTGTTTTTTTTGTGAATAAACGTTACAACCTAACATAGAGTTGTTTGTTATAATGTATTTTGTGACCACCCGTGTATCCTCAAAACTAAGAGCCACTCTAATGAAAGACGGAGGTCATTGATTCCGGAATCAGAGGGCAACAAGGTTACCTATAAAAATGACCTTCGCAAATGTTTTGCGCAAAATCAAGATGGCATATAAATGTAATATAAGTATAAAATAATATATAGCATAATAATAATAATAATTACATATATAATAATAATAATAATAATGAATAATAATTTTAATAATAATAATAATAAAACAATCACAGCAGAAAACCTCAAGGGACCCCCCTCAAATTTCCCTACATTACCTCCCACCAAGATAGTCCCACTATCTTCCCATTAACACACAACCAACAGCCCTCCTCTTAGAAGACATTTATAACGCTCACGAATCAATTCCTCCTCCGGTGTCTCTGGTATAATGGCAATGACAAATAATGGTAGATTCTATATAAATCATAGTTAATCCCACTTATCAATTCTCAACTCACCGTCATGCATAATCCAAGTAAAAACAAAGATTTTTTTAAGCATAAAGTAAATATAATTAACGACCATTTAAAAAAACAAAACAAAATAAACATGTTTACAACGATAAGCAGATTAATACAAAAATACAAAAGTATTATTATATAGTATACTATAGAGTAAGTATTGATATATATATATATATAATTATATATATTATATATATATAGTTATATAATTATAATGTTAATATAAGTAGTAGTATTATATATATATATATCTATTATATATATATATTATATATAGTATATATAATATATATTCCTCCTCTCTCGTTTCTCCCCTCAATAACGATAACAAAATTCATGGGAAGACATCAACAAAATTTATCAAACTGACTAAATAACTGAACTGAAATAGATTATAATTGACTAATACCTAAATTGACAACAAAACATTAATAAACAATACATTAAACAAAACAGGTTCTCAAATCGTTTCCCTTCACCCGATTTTGATAATATGAAACATGATCACAACCAAAACTTTACATAAATAACTCATGAGAAAAAAGCTTCATCGTCCCCCCGAGACTCTCCACTGCACATACATCTGCTCCACTCTTCCCGCAGGCAAAGACCCATCGGGACTCCCCTCATCCAACATTAGGAGGAAATCTGGGGGGTAACGACCCTCTCTTCTGCGTCCCTCCGACACAGATCTTTGTCCTCGTCTTCCTCTTCCACTAGAATCCACTCTCGACAATGGCAAGGCCAGCATAACCATACCCTCTGCCACAATCGCCTGATGAGGCTACCGACTCCCTCCACCCTCTCTAGAAACGGTCCAAGATGGAATGACACTCCAGTCTCCCTCTCTCTCTCTTCGACGTCCAGCATTGCAGAACAAAGAGGGGCAACCCACCGTCGTCCAACCTCCCGAAAAGTGGACCTTGACTCCACAAACTTCCTATAATACTCCGTTCTATGCTCCGGTTTCACATTATAAGCAGCAGGAGGGCCGACCTCACCCCTTACGCATATCGGGACTTCACCTTTTCTCAATTTCTCGAAATTCACGGGGATCATTGGTGGGGACATGCCCTTGGCACCTCTCCAACAACCTGTTCATCCCAATGGGACCACCCAGTTGATCCAGCCAACGATAACCGTAGAATGGGGCCCTCCCCTCCACGGGCGCTTCCATTATATATATATATAATATATCAGGCTACGTTACAGATCGCAGGTATACAAATAAAATACGTAGTTATATATACCCTAGAAACACCATAGATCTACCAAGTAGACTAGATATAGTATATTTATAGCAGATAATATATAAATACTACAGTATTACTTATCCTACTAAGCTGAATACAACACATATATACATCTTATAATCACTAGTATAAGACTATGAAGCTGTAGCAATTATAACTATATATATACGTATTAAACTTATATAATATTCGAGATACAATGATACTCAGGACCACCACTGCTCACCAAAGAAGCGCCAGCACTGGGTTGAATAATCACAACCTATGGGTGGGTTCTGGCCAGGAATTGGTGGATCGGTAGTCGAGGAGGTCGTAAGTTTTTGAAGAGGATGGAATCAGAGTCGGAGTCGGTAAATTTCGAAAAGGTTGGAGTCGGAGTCGGAACTTTCAGATAGTGGGAGTTGAGTCAGAAATTTTGAAACTGGACAAAAGTAGTGAATTATGACTCTGTGAGTGAACTTCACTCACTTTCAAAGAAGTTCCACTGACTTGCACTCCGCACAGTCACAAAATTGCAAAATTCCAAACTTCGAAGTTTTTTTAACCTGCACCTTAATGTTTCAATTTGGATTATATTCTAATAAATTCAACCTCCAACCTTATGCTATCTATTTAAGATTTTGAAAAATGAAAAGAACATCCATGGTACGAGAGGAAATTTCTTCTCACTGACAATGATTTAGTACCTAAGCTGCTGTTATGGTTGTCCAGATCTACAGGGGTAAGCTTACTGAAGATCATCAAAAAAACTAGCAATCTTTCACATTTGCAACCGTGAACCATTTGTATGTTGTATTGTTGCATAGAAGTTCTAGAAGGAAAGGATAACATCTGGACACATTGTAAGTAATTAAGCTACATCTATCACCATGTACTATCTTCTCAAAGGTCATTCTTCAAAACCTCAAGAGATGAGTATTGAAAAGCTTCGTAGATATTGAAAGAGCTTGGTCCGAAAGCGTCGACGGTTTCAAGAAAAGGTCAAGGTTCTTCCTCATCTTGTACACAATTTTCCATAACTTTAAACAAAATTTCTTTTCTGCACTGAAAGATGTTGAAAAAAATTGATTATAACTTCGAAGTTTAAATTAGAAGAGGCCATGCGAAAAAAGTTCTAGATACATTATACAAGAAGCTGCAATTGCTTTTACTGCTCTAGCTCCAACGCAAGTTACTTTGAACAGTTTTTTTCTGCTCTCCGGGATATAGAAATCAGACCTAATGAGGAAAATGAATGGACGTACCTGGCATGATGCTATTCTATTTTTAAGACTAATTCATTCAAATCGAGTAAAGATGAACTAGATGTATATCATGTAAGCTATAATAATGTAGGCAGTTTAATATATATAATATATATATATATATATATATATATATATATAAATATATATATATATATATATATAGTATATTATATAGTATATTATATATATATATTATAAATATAATATATTAATAATATAAAATATATTATATGAAATAATATAGTATATTATAATATATATATATTATTATATATTATATATATATATATAGTATATAAAATATATATATATATATATATAGATATTATATATATATATATATATATATTATATATATATATATATATATATATTATATATATTATATATACTATATATATTAAAGGCCGTAGACAGGGAGGTCAAGGGTTCAAACCAAGCCTGAAAATTATCTAAGTTTCAAATTTTTCGATGACTGTTAAGTCTCTTTAATTATAATTTTTAATAATAATAAAAAATATATAGTTAGTCAAAGCAAATTAAGAGATTATAGTTTTATTAATAGAAAATGAGGAAACAGATGTGTAGTTGTGAAAATTTCTAGTTTTAAGGTGGCTGTTTGTTCCTCAATAATATATATATATATATATATATATATATAATATAGTATATAATGAATATATAGTATAGTATATATAGTAGATATATATATATATATATTATATATATATATATTAATATATATATATATATATATATATTATAAATATATATATATAGTATATATATTATAATATTATATATATTTATATAGTATTATATTTAATATCCAACCTTGGAGTTAACCATCTTTACAAGGTAATTTACAGTATTGCAGCGTAATTTCGAACGAACGAAGAATGCGGTTGTCGGCATTCTTTTGTTTAATTATGATGCATAGCAACAGCTTGTGTAACGGACGCCGCCGATATCGTCTCTGCTATTTTTTACAAATTTATGATATTCAGACACTGAATTTACCATTTTTATGATAAAACATTTATTACCCGTCTATGTGGTAAGTTAGTGAAGCGATGAAAATAATGTTAAAAGTTATAAATTATAAATATATCTTTATAAATTGATTATACTATGTAGGCCCCGTGGAACGATAGTGATCAGTGCAAGTGAATATTTTATATGTGTTTATTATTACTTTTTAAACTTTTTAGCTAGCTTCTTTTTGGATAGAAAATCCAGATTAGGTATGAACTGGATTTTTATTATATTATATAATGTTGCCTCAGTAGGAGACCTACGCTCAAATTTTCTTCTTTAAATAAAACTTAGAATCCATCGTAGGCCTCCACTAATAGGCTCCGGCTGATCATTCCACGGGCCTCCAAAATTGCTTAGCCTACATAATTTATGACTATATGTAAATAATTATATGTATTATTTTTCTCTTATTTTTTTATTATTGTTAGTGTTATTTAGCTTCCCCCAAGTCCTAATTATTGTATTATTTTTGTAGGATCTTGGGGTCTCCAGCTATACGTCTCTGCTATATGGCTCAGCCATTAGCCACATACTTTGAAATTGTTTTCTCTCGCAAAATTAATGGTGTATATAAGCGTGAACTACTTGAAACCTTCATAACCTACTTACCAGAAAACCCGACAATATATATAGTAAATATAATATAGATATAATTATATATATATAATATATATATATATATATATTATATATAATATTATATAGTAATATATAGTATATATATAGTATATAAATATATATATATATATATATATTATATGTATATATATATAATATATATATATTATAATTATATATATTATTATGAAAGGGTTGGTCGCTTGTTGAAGAACCACCTTCATTAACTGAAGACTAGATGATGTTGAAGAGG
The DNA here is from genome assembly GCA_015478945.1 of Trachelipus rathkii. Classification (NCBI taxonomy): domain Eukaryota; kingdom Metazoa; phylum Arthropoda; class Malacostraca; order Isopoda; family Trachelipodidae; genus Trachelipus; species Trachelipus rathkii. The sequence goes on from JABUQX010030549.1 coordinate 10,522, forward strand.
GTGAGCATTGTAGCGATGAATTGGCGTTTCCCGGGGGGTTGCTTTGGACTCGTCAGTGGGTTGGTCGCAGCCCCCTTCCACCAGACGCCACAGAACTCCCCCCAGTGACAATGCCGCGAGCACACCCCGCTCTGCGCACCTGGAAGAACGTTGGTCAGCTGTCAGATGATGAGCCAGGTGTGCAACACATTAAAGCCCACTGAGAAGGCTTCGGACCACTCTGGTACTCTTACGTGCAGTTGGTCTGCCACGCTGCATGAGAAGCACAGTACAGGTTTACAGGATGACGAACCGAGCATAGCTGGCGCGCCAGCAGAAGAAACTTAGAATTGATGTGAGAAGATTGGGAATTGCTCGTGCCATGGTTGTTCGTTGTGCCACTCCAGTGGCACTACGTCATCCGGTGGTCACCAATATGCAGGCTGCAAATGGGTTATGGCACTGACTTTTTAGCCGGGATCTTGTTTGGGTATTATTGGGGCAATACCATAAGGATCTAACCCTTTCCGCTGCTGAGACTGTCAACGTTTAGGTTCGCACGAAGTAATGTCCCTTTTCCTGCTGAGGCCGTCAACGTTGTCGGCACGAGTAAAATTGTCTTTAGTATGACTGATGCCGACTACGTGTCGTCATAAATCGTATTCGTTCTATACGAAGTTCAGCTATGAACTCTTTGGTTTCCTTTCTAAATTTACGTTATATTACATTTATCTTCTTGTGACCTTTGGCAATTTTAAGACCTGTTTTTGATCATATAAATCTCTGGCCACGCCTTTCGAAATGTAGTTAGTGAAATGAACCAAGCGTCCATCAGCATGGAGATGCTTCATAGTCTCAGTGGGGATTGAAAAAATTGGCTATATTGTTCTAGTAGGATGCCTGGTTGATTTTTTTACATTGTATCCCCCCATTCCCAATGAGCTTTCTCTATAACTTGGGAGCCCAATCAATCTATTCCTTTTCTTTCCTCCCCCTTACCCCCACCCCCAATGTGTACAAAATTTCTTCATTTTATCCTTACTTTCGTTCTTCTTACTTCCTCTTTCAAAAGGATTTTCATCCTGTCCTCTCTTCTTTATATGATATATTTAATATTATATATATATATATAATTCCTTATAAAATTACATTAGTATATTATATATATATATATATATAGTATATATATATATAGTAATATATATTATATATATATAATTATTAAATAAATAATATAAATATATTAGTATATAATATATATATTATATATAGATAATTATATATATATATTAAGGAATAGGGAAAATATTTGTAAATTTATGGGAAGCGATTATTTTTTTAAAATGATTATACGGTATATATATATATAATATATATATATATATATATATATATATATATAATATATAATATGATATATATATAATATATATATATTATATAATATATATATGAACTATTATTAGGGGGATGAGAGAGAGAGGAGAGAGAGTATTACAAAAAATTTACTTTAATATATATATATATATATAAATATATATATATAATAATATAGTATATATATATATAAGTAATAGTAATTATATATATATGATATATATATATATAATATATATATATATATATATATATATATATATATATATATATATATATATATATATATAGATATAGAATTCACTGGAAGCAAAAATAAATACACACGTGACGCCAGCACTGAAACGCGAAGATAAATAAATTATGTGCGTATTTCTTTCCGTCATGACGGTACACACGCTGACTGCGTATTCTACCGTCCATTGAGCGCGCACGCTGACTCGCTGGCGGCAGTGAAAGGGTTAGAGAAAGATTTGCTTGAAGTTGACTTGTATTAGATAAAAATACGAGCCCGCCCATAACCATGGCATAAAGAGAGTAATTCACCTGCTTTTAATAAGCTTTAGATATATATAGAATTAATATTAAAAAATAAAAGTCATAATAGAAGCTTTGTCAAAAACGGTTCCAACCATGCGAAAAATGGCGCTTGAATGAAAATGCTAGAGGCACGTCAGTCGTAATCATAATTTTTAATTTGCCATGGTGAGAAAATGAGAAGTGCGGTCACATATTATGTTTTGCAATTTTTATATTTGCGCGGTATTTGGACTTAACCTGCTTCGTCACCACAGGTATCTTCCCCTGCAAGTGCTAAAGCACGATTTACCCTATACCAAATAGCGCTTCCGGCCATCGGAATATGCCTACCTCTGCCTTAGATTGTCTGTAGGAGCTTGGGATAGAGCTCCTGGATAGGATTTCCAGATTGTGGAATGCGGGTGGAATTGGGCGAGATCGGAATACATCTTTGCAATGTGTCGTAAGAGTAGTCGCCGAGGTGGAGCTGGAAGTTGAAGGAATCCGAGCCGAGTGGGAGGGAGGCAAGGATGCGATGACCTGTGTGGGGGAGTCTGAGCTGGTTGTTTTTGGTGCTGTTTGCTAAGGAAGGAGGCAGGAGGATAAGGAAGAGGATCAGGGAAAAGGGAGAGAAGGAGGAAGGAGGAGAAAGAGGAGGAAAGGATGCAGGAGGAGAGATAGGAACGTTAAAAGAACGAGTTGAAGGGGAAGAAATTGAAACAAAAGGTAAAGCGTCAGGGTCGAGAACAGGAAGAGGATTCGCCTGGAAGAAAGCAGGCTTAAGGCGGTCGATTGAAACGACTTCTGTACGTGTTGGGACGCTGTATCGTGAAGAATTTCTCCTTCCTAAGTATCCACTGGAAAAGGTCCATCTTACTTAGGTTGGAGAGCGGTGTGGTGGAGTCATTGTCGATACAAAGAACATGAGTGCCAGGAAGAAAGGTCGATTAGGATATGGAATTGGCACCTTGGTGGACGAGAAGGAGTTGGTTTCCACGACGAAGCACAGCGCCTAACGGGTCGGCTATAGGAGGATGGAGAAGACGGTGAAAAGAAGTCACCGGGAATACGAAGAGGAGAACCATACACCTAAATCAAAGCCAGCCGAAGCAGTGCAGATTCCCTAACTGCGCAAGCGAATAGCCTAAGCATTACAAAAAGGGGAGCGTCATCCCAATTTTCCGGAATTGGGCCTGAGCTAGAAGAGAAAGCCTTTTAGCTGACGGTGGAAACGTTTAACAATGCCGTTCGCTTTTGGGTTAAAAGAAATCGTGAATCTTCTCCGAACCAAGAAGATTCATCAAATCTTTCCATAAGAAGGATTCAAAAGTTTACCTTGGGTCGCGTTGTGACATGAAAGCTGCACACCAAGCAGGAAAAATCCAATGAGCTAAAGAAGCTTTTGCTATGGATTCCGCGTTGGCGACAGAGAGAGGGAATGCCTCAGGTCCAACGTGGTGAACGAATTATACAGTTAAGAAATGTATTTCTTTTAACCGCGGAGGAGGGCAGAGTGTCCAACGATGTCGAAGTGGACAAACGTTCAAATCGAGCACCAGGTGGTAAGAAAGTCTAGCGGGGACTTGGTGTGACGGTGGAACCTTAGAACGCTCTGGCGGGAAGACCAAGGCGACACCAAAGTTGCTACATCGGCATTTCAGATCAGGCCCACAAAATCGGGCAGCAACCAGTTTGCGTGGACTCAATGCCAGGGTGGGAAAGTGAGTTGAAGAATTGAGGAAGACAGCTCTTACGGAACGATGGCAGGTACGAAAGGGACGAGAAGAACCTGAGAGAACATCGCACAGAAGTCTTCCTCTTATCGCCCAGGGAGTGGAGCCACTCCAAGCTTGATAGATAGAGTCTTAGTGGAAGTGCAGTCCCTCAGTAGCTGGCAAGCGTTGCCTATAGCGTCGTGTCGATGTTGGGTAAGGCGTAATCGCGTCGATTTCAAGAGGGAGAGAGTGTCAAGCAGTGAAGTTTCGACACCTGAAACATGTTCTGACAGTCATTCAGTGAACTGTGAGACATAATCTCAAGGTGACGAGCTTCTCGAGAGGAGAGTGGCCCGTTCTTTTCTGGAGACCATAGCGAAAGTAAGTGGTTTTGTGATAAGTGAGTATGTGGAACTCACAACCCTCCAGGAAGTAACGAAAATGACGGACGGCGAGATACATCGCAAGTTAACTCCCTCCCGAAAGCACTTTAGCGAGTCTCAGGAGGTTGCAACTTGCGAGAGAAAAAGGCGAGAGGAAACCACACTCCGTTCAGGTGCTGCTGGAGAACCCCACCTCCGACAGCAATCGGTAGGCATCTACCTGAATTCTGGTCGGAGCTGAGTCCTGGGGGTACTAAGAGTGTGGGCAGAAGCGAGTGCTTCTTTGGGCAGCTTTCAAAAGCAGCCATAGCTTCGTCAGACCAGTCCACTTTTTGTAGAACTGCCTCGGTGGCTTGGGGCGGATGAGAGCGGTAAGGGGTCGAAGAAAATCAGCGCCCGATTTGAGAAACACGATAATAGAAGTTAAGCATGCCGAGGTACTGACGAAGCTGCCTTCTGAGAGAAGCCTAGGGAAGGGTGCGAATGGCCTCGACGGCTCTGGCCAAGAGGACAAATGCACTAATCCGCTGAAAACAGTGTGTCCCTAAAAAAGGTAAGAGAATGGGACACCGAAAAAACACACTTGCCGGTGAGACGCATGCCACATTTCGTCCAACGCTGGCAAAAATGGCACGTAAGATGTGCCCATGCGTCCGGCAGGAGAAGAGGAAGCTATGAGGAGGTCATCGAGATAAGCAAAAGCGAAAGAGAGACCTCTAAGAACGTCGATGAACCTCTGAAACGTCTGAGCTGCGCCCCTCAAACCAAACGGCATTCTGGTATACTCAAAGAGACCAAAAGGGGTGATGATGGCCGTCTTTGGTATGTCCTCTACTGCTACTGGGATCTGGTGGTACGCCCTGACAAGATCCAAATGTGAAAAGATAGTCTTACCGGCCAGATTCGAGTGAAGAGACTGGATGTGCGGGACGCGGGTAGCGATCTGGTATTGTACAAAAGCTTTCAGAGCCCTAAAATCTCCCACAGGCCTCCAATCAGAAGTACCTTTAGGGACCATGTTGGAGGGGGAGGACCATGAACTTTTGGAAGGGCGGACGATACCAAGTTCGAGCATGTGCTCAAACTCCGCCTTGGCTGCCTTGAGCTTGTCAGGAGGCAGACGCCGAGCACGAGCAAAGGTGGGAGAGCCCGTAGTCTCTATATGGTGGCGCACAGAATGTTGAACAGGAGAGGAAGAAGAACAGGGGTTCAACAGCGCCGGAAAATCCTTCTGCAGGATTGTGAAGAAGAGGGAGGTACCAGAAGAAGGAGCAATCGCAGAGATGCCTTTAAGAGCAGAAGTAACACGGTACCCTGTCAGAAGACTAGAGACGTAACGCCGGTCAATCCAATCTCCGTTTCTTAGATCGACTCCAAGTCCGAATATGAGAACAAGAAATCAGCTCCCAAAATGGGTTGGGTAAAGTCAGCAACCACGAATACCCAGGGGAATTGACGGCAGAGAGAGAGAGGTCTAAGGTACACAAACGTTCACCATAGACTGGGATGGTACTACCATTTGCAGCGTAAAGAGCCCGGTCAGGAAGAGGGACAGCGGACTTCTGGGTAGCATCTCGAGGAAGAAGCGAATACGACGCACCGGTGTCGATCAGGAAGAACAGGTTTGTAGACCTGTCGAAATAACGAAGGACAATCCGAGACCGAGGAAAGCGGAGAGGAAGAACAAACACGGAGGGGTGCCAGCTGGATCCACCGCCTTTAGGATCCGCTGGCTAGGAGGGTTCCCGAAAAAAAAGTACACGGTGTATTTGCACCTTATTCGGCCTTCAGCCAAAACCGGTGGTGGTAAAAACAATACCCATTTGGATATTGCGTAGGGCCTGGGTTGGGAGAATGGCAGAGAAGCAACGACCTGAAGAGGAGCGGTTGCGGGATCGAGAGTCCCTTTGAGACCGTAGCATGGCGGAGATGGGATATCAGCTCCGCTTTCATGTCTGCCATGCCATGTTCCAAAGTCGAAAAGACGGGTCTCTAATACCAATAAAACGGGAGAACAGGGGTCGTGAGAGGGCGCTGGAGATGGAATCAGGGTACGAGGGATGGGCGGGTACAACCGGATAAGAGAAGTAGCAGCGGAAGAGGGAACCGGAGAGACACAGAAGGGGGTGAAGAGAAGGTATAGGGGAGAAGGAAGCGAAGAAGACGGGAGATGAAAAGAAGTAGGAGGAAAAGGAAGTGCCTGAGCTGCAGAAGAAGAGGAAACAGACACAGAAGCAAGCGATGGCAGAAAAACAGCGGGAGCAATTAAGAGTTAAGAAGCTGTATAAGACCACGCTCTCTCTTGCAACCTCCTGAATATAAGTTTTTGGTCCATTCGATGCGAGGAAATACTGCACATCTCTGGGCAGTTTCTGGATAAAGAGAGTTGCGGACAAAACCTGACTCCTGTGTAGTAGGGGGTCCACTCTGCAAGAGGTAGCTGATTTTCTGCTACTTCAGGAGATTTTCAGGTAAGGGTTTTTCTGATTCTTCTCGTATGTGAGTGGTGTCCATCGGTAGGAGTTTTCTGTCGTACTTGGCCTCCTCGAGAAATGGGACAGGCGGGAGATCAAGAGGGTACGAAAGATCTGAGATAAGGGGTAGAAGAAAGCAGACAGGGTAAGGGATGGAACCCTAATGCCGGAGGGATAACTCCCTCAGGCAGGAATGGGACCAAAACAGTAACTGTAAACTTGGTCGCCTCAATCACTGAATAGTACGGTGAGGAATGCCATCCAATAGTGAATAAACCTGTTCAGGATGGTGAGGTAGAAAGGAGGCGACGAAAGTGGTGAGGTGGGTGGAGGGATGGGTGCGTCGTTTAGTTCTCCACCCATGGAACGGGAGGGCCTGGAGAATGAAGTAGAGGGAGAGAAAGAAATGAGGCGAAGAGAGAAGGGATAAGGGAAACAGAACCAAGGGTCACTAATCCTAGAGGAGAGAAGTGAAGGATAAGGTAAATGAAGCAAAAAGATAACAGCGCGAGAAAATAAAGCTAACTAATCTGTTTCCGATGACCTTTTTCTGGCTTTTTTTTGTTGTTTTTTTTTACCATCAAATACTATTCTGCGTCCGGGGGTGGTAGCGTTTCTGTTTTTCGGACGGGCGAAAGCTATTCTGCTTCCGGTGGACTTTTCTGTTGTGCGATATTGACACGTATATATAGATAAAAATGAAAGGGGGGTTAAAGAAAGTTAATATAGTAAATAAGGTTATGCGGGGCGGGGGGCAATGATAATAAAATAAATGGTGAAGAAGTAATGAATAGATAAAATATAATAAGTGAATAATGAATATAATAATAATATAGATAATAATAATAGATAATGAATAATACAAAGAAATGAGTATGGGAGCGGAAGGCTGTGTGTTGAGGTGGCGTAGTGGGTATACGCTGGGCAGAAAGGAGTCTAGGTGGGCCGGGTGAGTATGAGCGATTCCCATGAAGCAGCGTTGTCTTTGATATGAGTGTGGGCTGCTTTATGCATATTTATACTGGACAGAAAAGAATCTACCTGGCATACATTCCCATGAAGCAGCATTGTCTTTGATATGAGTGTGGGCTGTTTTATGCATATTTATACTGGACAGAAAAGAATCTACCTGGCATACATTCCCATGAAGCAGCATTGTCTTTGATATGAGTGTGGGCTGTTTTATGCATATTTATACTGGACAGAAAAAAATCTACCTGGCATACATTCCCATGAAGCAGCATTGTCTTTGATATGAGTGTGGGCTGTTTTATGCATATGTATACTGGGCAGAAAAGATTCTACCTGGTATACATTCCCATGAAGCAGCATTGTCTTTGATGTAAGTGTGAGGCTGTTTTATGCATATGTATACTGAGCAGAAAAGATTCTACCTGGTATACATTCATATGAAGCAGCATTACATTTGATACTGGTCTCACACTCAGATATACATACGCATATACTATAATATATTAATATATATATATTAATAGATATAAATATTGTTACTGTCTATATATATATAATATATAATATATTATTATATATATATTATTAGTAATATAATAATATACTATATATAATATTATATATATATTATTATATTATAATATATCTATAAATATATATATATATCTTATTGATATATATATATATATATATATATATATATATATATAGTATATATAATATAATTATATATTAATAATTATATTATAGTAATTATACTAGTAGATATATATATATATTATATATAGTATATTATATGATATATATTGTCACAAGATGGGGATTCTACCAATAACAGTGTGACAATTCCCGAATTCTTTTATTAAACAATGCAAAATAAGACACTGAATAAACTGGTAAATATTGTATAAATGTCTAGGAGTATGATTCTACGATGTGAGATTTCCTACTCTCCTCAGATACAAAGTGTAGTGGAAACACTAAAGAAGTCCTTCTGATCTTTACAATTTATTTCCTGATCGCGAAATGGACCTGCTCACATATATATCAAGGATCCTTTACTTTCAGAAGTAAAAGTCTTCCAATAGTAATTGTTCATTAATCCCAATTTAAAGTTGTGTGTTGAGTATTAGCAAATCTTTTGGCTTGAAAATAAGTTTCCAAATAAGTTTCTCAAAAGTTGTAATGACATCTGCTCTATAAGATTAGTCTCTATTTTATGCTTCCGCCCTGTTTACTATCTATTCTTCTCTCAAATCCTTCTGAAAGTTACAAGAACTTTCTGCTCGCTCAGTTAAAAAGGGAAACTAATAATCTTGCAGTGATACCGTCTAATCCAAGTTCGATATTGCCAAACCTGGAATTCTCTACACTATTGCAGTAGAGCTCTGGAATCGGGACTTGCTAAATCACAAATTATCATACTTACTTTATCAAATAATGCAATATTCCAGAACGTTGTTTTAAATGTATTGAGGGTACCAAATGAATAGATGTAGATTTCATTATAGAATCAATTATGTAACCCAGGTAATAACTATTTTATTTCCATTTATGACTTTTCCCCGTATCCAGGATGCTGGGTGTAGAGTTATTTTATGAATCTTTTTTTCCATATAGACAATTTATTTGCTAAAATTAAAATTGTTCTTAAAAAAATAATTTTTAAAATAAAAATCTTAACTAAATCATTTTCAAATAAGATAATTGTATATTTTAGAATTCACGAATCTGTATTTGTATATATAGGCAAGTTTCTAGTTATTCAATCCTATTAGTCAGCAAATAGTACTAATAAAAGTATTATATCCGCGTGACTGTGAGACCCGGTGTGAAGCTCAGATACCAATTTATTGTTCTAATATTAAGGCCTATTAGCATAATACATCGCCCCATTGGGGAAAGTAGTAAAGAAAACATGAGGCTTTGTCTTTTCACCACCTATAAACAATATATCTTTCATGCCCCGAACACTCGTTAGATAGTCTGCGGCGGTATTCTTCATACCTTTAATCGATTCCAGCCAGAACTAGTATTTCTGCAGAAACAATGCCCATCTCATCACTTTTGCCTTGACATACTTGGTTTTCTGCATGCAGATCAGTGGCTGATGGTCCGTCTGCAGGACAAACTCCTTCCCATATATATAATTATCGAACTTACGCACACCAAATATTATGCCGAGCCCCTCTTTTTCTAACGTAGAATAAGCTTTCTCCCTGGTAGAAAGTTTCTTACTCGCATATGCTATAGGCCCCCTATAGGGAACAGTCCGTCCTCGAACTCCTGCAGCAGTACTGCCCCTATAGCCATATCGCTCGCGTCTGTTTAGAGCACAAATGACTTGGTGAGGTTGGGAATCGTAGTATGGGCTTTACAGACTAACATGAATTTTTCAAGTGCCTAACGAACGCCGTCTCTGGGGGCTATTCCCATACTATCTTCTGTCGGTTTTGCTATTTTTGTTAGGTCAGTTAACGGTGCAGCTATCGTTGAATAGTTGGGAATAAAATTCCTGTAGAACCCTGTCAGTCCCAGGAATGATCTAACTCCCTTTTTGGTACGTAGCCTCTCTGCTTCCCTGATCTTTTTTACATTATCGTCTTGTAGACCGACGACCCCTTCGGTCAGCTTATGGCCAAGAAACTCTAAATCTCTAACTGCTATCTCGCATTTTGACGGTCTGAGAGTTGCGCCAACGTCCGCCAGTCTATTCAACAATTCCCTAATTTCAATTACGTGGTCGTCCCAGGTTTCTGTATGAACGATTAGATTATGTCGTCCAGGTAGCTATCTTTGCTCTTCATACCCCTGAGTATTTTTCTCACGGCCCTAACCAGAGTGGCGCCTGCGTTTGCTAGACCAAACGGCATCCTAAAGATTTCCTAATGCCCGTCTGGCGTTACAAAAGCTGTTTTAGGTACGTCTTCGCTTCTTACCGGGATCTGCCAATAACCTTTACTGAGGTCGATCTTTGAGAAGTATTTGTCTTTTGCAAATTTTGCGAAGTTATAGTCTGTCATGGTTATTGGCTCGGGGTCGAATAACGTGACCTGGTTTAACTTCCGGTAGTCTGCGCATACCCGGTTGGATCCGTCTTTCTTCTTCACCATCACTATCGGGGATGCATAAGGAGAGTCAGACTCCCTAATCATTCTCATTTTTAGCATCTCACTGACCTCTTTTTTGAGTGTTTCTCTCAGCGCATACGGTATGGAGTACGGCTTGCTCCTATAGGGAATTGGAACGTCAAATTAATTTCGTGCTGCACTATATCCATTTTTCCTGGTAGGTCCGTAAATACCTGTTTGAATTCATTTAATATTTCTTTTATTTCTGACCTCTTGTCTTCTTCTAACTCAAGCCCTAGCTGTGAATTCCTCAACGTTTTCTATAGGCGGTGCAACTTCGATGGGACAATCGCGTCCTCTCCAAACAAAATTTTTTCGCTTCTCAACATGTCTTTCAAAAATCAAACAACGCGCTTTACGCACGCGATGTTGTAAAACATCCGGCGTTTCTTCGTCCCTTTTATTGTATATTTTTAACAGGTTTGCATGGTACGTCCTGACTTTCTCATTGACCTTCACCCTATAATCATTCTCGCCAATGGTACCGACGACTTCATAAGGTCCCTTCCACTGCATCAGAAGCTTATTACTTTCAGTGGGCAGTAATATTAATACAGAGTCACCTATTTCGAACCTTCTTTCCTTGGCGCTCTTATTGTAGTAATGTTTGTACCGGTTCTGGGCCTTTTCTAATTCAGACGATGCTATCTTTAAGGTCTCCTCCAATTTTTCCCTTAACTTGAAAACATACTGATAACTATTCGTCACCTCGTCCGGCTGCCGCTCGTTAACCCAAATTTCCTTCATTATCTGCATGGGTCCTCTCACGGTTCTCCCATACAACAATTCGAAAGGCGCAAATCCGGTGCTTTCCTGTGGCACCTCACGGTAGGCGAATAGTAAGGGATTTATAAATTTATTCCACCTTTTAGGTTGTTCGCTGCAAAGTCTTTTTAGCATACTTTTCATCGTACCGTTGAATTTTTCAACAAGGCCGTTACATATAGGATGATATGGACTCGTGCTTAGCTGCTTCACATTTAATAACCTGGACACCTCCTTCATGCACCTCGATACAAACTGTGTCCCCAAGTCGGTTAATATTTCATCAGGTACCCCAATCCTAGAGTACAAGTCCACCAGGGCTTCTGCAACCGTCTCTGTATCAATATTCTTTAACGGTACCGCTTCAGGGTACCTTGTGGCGTAATCAACAAGGGTGAGAATATACCTATGTCCATCCTGGGAGGAAGGCACAATTGGACCTACCAGATCTACCGCCACCCTTTTAAACGGGGTCCCTATAAGTGGGACTTTCGTCAATGGCGTTTTTACCACCTTCCCTTTCGGCACCGTCTTCTGACATATGTCGCACGAATACATCCTCGTTCATCCCAGGCCAGTAAAACTCTGAGAGTACCTTGTCCGTCGTCTTTTTGATCCCGAGGTGTCCTCCCATGATACTATCGTGTGCCATAATCATTACTTCCTTCCGTAGTTTCTTTGGTACAACGACTTGCTCGCTCGGACCTTCTTTATCTTGTTTACACCTGTACAAGATTCCTTTCTTTACATCGTAATACGACCGCCTTTCTTCTTTATTTTCCATCTCACTCAAGGCCCTGCATCTGTTCAAAGTCTCATCATCTCGTTGAAATTCAATGAACTTTTCACGAGTGATTTTGTCATTACTTGCTTGTTGAGTGCTTTCAGGCGTAATTGGCCTTTCATCATGCGAACTACACGCGCGCGACGCATCCACTTGGTCAACAGGGTGTTCTAATACGTCGTCGGGGTGTGTGGTTTCTTTAGACTGCGTGTTTATTGATTCACCCGCGCACGACACTATCGTTTGACTGTCGGGGTGCACCGACATATCACCATGCGCTTCGGCTTCCTCCTCCAGAGAACTATCCATTGCCCTCGCGCGTGATACCATCTCACTATAACCAGGATCTTCAGCATTCCTTGCCCCGGGAATATTCCCTATTATCAAGTCATATATGGCATCGTCCAGGGCTATGGCTTCCACACGACCCGTATAGTAGGGTGTAATGACGTCGATCATAACAACGGGTGCGTCTCTGATCGTGTTGTCGATCATCAGTATCTGCTTTCTCTTCCCAGTTCTCTGGTCTGCCGACGTATATTTCTTTTTAACAATGACGGAGTCGCAGCCGGTGTCCCTCAGTACATTCGCCGCCATACCATTGATCTTTCCGTCGACAACAGGCATCATTGAATTCACGACGTTGGGTCTTTCTTGTAGCATCACTCTTTACGCATGCGACTCTGACGACAGGTATCATTCTGCCGCATGCTAAAGCAATCTCGTTGTTGTCGTCAACATGTTTCATAAGGTCAGAGTCTTTATTGGTACTTAAATCACCGCAAGTCACTGTAATATCAGAGGCGACTTCTTTATCCCACTGTTTAACTTCAGCTGTTATGGCAGCAGCTGCCCTTTTTGGCCCCTCTCTCCAATTGTTGTTGGAAGGGTTGTTGTTATAGTTCTTGTATTGGTCGTCTCTCCTATAGGGGCTGTAATTTTTACAATCAAATGCCTTGTGCCCTTTCTTCCCACATTTGAAGCAAGTGGACTGGTATTTGGGTCTTTCGATGTGTTTAAAACTTTCGTTGGCATCCTTCTTCTCTTTCTTGGAGGGGTCTTCTCTACCTAGTCGTTGATTGCCAAAAGTAGCTAGGGGAATTCCGATTTCCGCATGAAATACCGCGACCTTGTTTTGGACCTTTCGACCGCGACCTTTTTTTGAGCTCGAATTTTACCTGACCTTGGACCTTTTTTGACCTTCACCTTTTTGGGGCTCCTTGACCTATTTTTTTGACCAAGCCCTTTGGTCTGCCAGGGTCAATTTTGGCCACCCAAATTTACCTACCCTTTCCTTTTAGGGGAAGTCGATTTTTTCGAGAACCCTAATTTTTTTGAGAACCCTAAATTTGTTGAGAACCCTAATTTTTTGAGAAAGCCCTAATTTTTGAGAACCCAAATTTTTGGCCAACCCTAAAATTTGGGCAACCCTAATTTTTGGCAACTTCGAAGAAGGGTTGCGCCAAACGGTTGCGTCAGCACCGTTGTACGTATTGCCCCCCTAATTTTTTCGACCATGGGTCAATTTTTGCCCAGGGTAATTTTTGATACCCTTTGATCTTCCGTGGGTCATTTTTGGCCCACGTTAATTTTTGCCTACCCTTTGTCATATACCATGGGTCAATTTTTGACCCACGGTAATTTTTGGCTACCTTTTGGTCTTCCATGGGTCAAATTTTGGCCACGTTAATTTTGTACCCTTGGTCTTCCATGGGTCAAATTTGACCACGGTAAATTTTTTGGCTACCCTTTGGTCTTCCATGGTCAATTTTGGCCCACTACCATTTGGTCTTCCATGGGTCAATTTTGGCCAAATTTTTAGCCTACCTGTGTCCGTTTGGGGGAAGTCGATTTGTTGAGAAGACCCTAATTTTTTTGAGAACCCTAATTTTTTGGAGAACCCTAATTTTTTTCGGAAACCCTAATTTTTTGAGAACCCTATTTTTTGGCCAACCCTAAATTTTTTGGCAACCCCATTTTTTCAGGCAAACCCTGATTTTTGAGAACCCTAATTTGTTGAGAACCCTAATTTTTTGGCAACCCTTCGAAGAAGGGTTACGCCAAACGGTTGCGTCAGCAACCTGTTGTAACGTATTAACCGTTGTACGTATTGCCCCCTAATTTTTTCGAACCGTGGTCATTTTTGCCCACGTAATTTTGCTTACCCTTGATCTAGCCGTGGGCCATTTTTTGGCCCAACGTTAATTTTTGGCTACCCTTGTCTTCCATGGGTCAATTTTGACCCACGTTATTTTTCGGCCTACCCTTTGGTCTTCCATGGGTCATTTTGGCCCACACGTTAATTTTTGCCTACCCTTTGGTCTTCCATGGGTCAATTTGACCCACCCCTATTTTCGACAACCCTTTGGTATTGCCGATGGTCAATTTGCCACGGTAATTTTTATCTTCCTTTAGGGGCTTTAGCCCTATTTTTTGATTGTCTTTACCTTGTTGACCGATGGATATTTCGGCCCTACCCTTGCCAGTATACCATGGGTCATTTTTGGCCCACGGTAATTTTTGGGCTTCCTTTAGGTGCTTAGCCCTATTTTTTTGATGTCTTTACCTTGTTTGACCATGATATTTCGGCTTTAACCTTGCCTTATACCATGGACAATTTTGACCCACGGTAATTTTTTGTCCTTCCTTTAGGGACTTAGCCCTTTTTTGATGTTTTAACCTTGTTTGACCATGATATTTCAGCCTTGACCCTGCCGTATACCATGGGTCAATTTTGACTCAGTACATTTTGATGGTTCCCAATCAACGTAAGAAGTTCTAGTGATTTTCTATTAGTGTTCTATGAGTATTAGAGGAGTGCCAGGTGAGTGCCAGTGAAGTGCCAAGATGAGTTGCCAAGTGGAGTTGCCAATGAGTGCCAATGAGTGCCAGGTGAGTGCCAATGAGTGCCAAGTGAGTGCCACATAGTGCCAAGTGAGTGCCCATAGTGCCAACTGAGTGCCACTTTTTCAAGCCTTTTCTAGCCTCCCGTGAGCCTAGAATAGCCCTAATATGGGGGTCTACCCCTAGGTTATAAGGTATGAGGAGTCGATGGTGTATATTACAACCTGCTAGGATGCTTCCTACTATGAGTTAGTCTTTGTTTTAACACCTTATACCACAACTATGGCACACTTATAAGCGCTTACACTCTCCATACACTTACATTAACCATATACCACTTACACTCCCCACCACGCAGATGCACTACACTACACTAGCACCACTCGATATTTTGATGCCTCAACATTAATGCCTCAGCATTGATGTTCTCAGCAAAGATGCCTCAGCATGTGAATGCCCAAACTTTGATCTCCATCATTAATTTGCCTCAGGCATATTGGATTACCTCCAACTTTGAAGGTTCATCTTTTTGATGACTCATCTTTGATGCCTCTCGTTTGAGACAGTCTATATTTGATGATTCATCTTTGGATGAAATCATCTTTTGATGGCTATTCTCCCCAACATTCGTGTAGAAGCAGAGTTTGAATATTAATGTCTAACCTATGTTTTTATAAGCTGTAGTCACCTGGACGCAGCCATGATCTCTCCGCTGTGGAAGTCCCACGAACCCCGCAGCCCGCAGGTGCGAACGCCGCCGCGTTCCCGCCCGCGCGTGCGCCCGCAGCGCAATATTCCCGCGTACCCGCCCGCGCGTGCGCCCGCAGGCGCAATATTTCCGCGTACCCGCCCGCCGCGTGCGCCGCGGCAGGCGCCAATAGTTCCCGCCCCCGGATATGATTATATAATATATAGATATTATATATATATATATTATATAAATAATATATATATACTTAATATAAATATTATATATATATATTATATATATATATATATATATTAATATATATAATACTATGAAGTCATTCATGTTTTATTTCATTACTTAAAGACATTTCAAAGAATTCTTTTCAAATAGTACTATGAAGTCATTTCGATTTTTTATTTCATACTGTAAACATTTTTTATTAAAAAACATTTTCGCGAACCTAAAAACTGTAACTCATTACAGACCTATTTATTTAACACATATATTTATTACATTATTTTACTTAATACTTTTACTAATACTTTTAATTTATAAATTTCTTTAAAATTGTATGTAAGAAGAAAAAAATCCAGAGTTGTCTGATATATAATTCATTTATTACTACAATTGATACGAAATGTTATTAAAAAACATTAACATTACATTACGTTAAAGCAGTAAATCAGTAAATCCAATAGAGGTGTGACCTAACACCAAAGGGGTATTAGTATGCTTTTGTTGTACTGCTTTACTGCTTTAACTCATGTTTACTGCTTTAAACTGCATGTGATTTAGGTAACACCTCTACTGTTTTACTGCTTTAACTCATGTTTTTTACTGCTTAAACTCATATGTTTTACTGCTTTAACTCATATATTATTAACATTACATACCTTAAAGCATAAATCAGAAATCAATAGAGGTGTGACCTAGCAACATAGGGATTAGAGCTTTTGTTACTGCTTTACTTGCTTAACTCATGTTTTGACTGCCTTTAACTTCATTAGTTTACTGCTTTAACTCATATATTTATTAAACATTACATACCTTAAAAGCAGTAATCAGTAAATCAAAGTGAGAGGTGAGGTGTGCTAACACCAAGGGGGGATTAGTATGCTTTTTTTTTACTGACTTTTACGCTTTAAACTTTCTGCTTTACGCCTTTAACTTTCCTGCTTTCTGCTGTATAACATTTCTGCTTTACTGCTTTAACTTTTCTGGCTTTACTTGCTTTAACTTCGCTTTACTGTTTAACTTGTCTGCTTTACTGTTTTAATCATAGTATTTATTTAACATGATGTTTTTTATTTTGTTTTAATACTTTTATTATTTTAATTATTATTTTTATTTATTTTATTATTATCTTTTATTATGTTTTATTATTTATTTTATTATGATTTTTATTATTTTATTATTTTTATTATTTATTTTTATTTTTTATATTATACTTAGTGTTATTTACCTCATGCCTATTGTTATAATTATTTAGAACACACATACACTTTTCTACCACTTATACACACATTCACTGACACTTATACACACATTCACCACTATGGTCAGCTGTACCATAAGCCCATAGACACTTACATTACACTTATACACACGCGGTCAGACACACCACACACACAAAACACCACACACCAACTTTCACTTATACACAATTCACTTAGACACTTATACACACATTCACTATGACACTTTAACAAATTTTACCGCATTAAATACTTACAGTTTTACACTATACACACGCACCACACACACACTTTCACTTTATACCACGCACATTCACTATTGACACTTATACACCACATTCACTATGACACTTACATTTACCCATAGATACTACATTTACACTTCGTTATTACACCACAACACAGACTTTTACGTACACACGCAGATTTACTTACCACTCACACAGATTTAACTTACACTCCACACACAGATTTACTTGACACACGCAGATTACTGTACACATATAACGTATATTTTATTAAAAATTTTATGTTTTAATTAAACACGTACATTTATATTACTCATTCAAGATATAACTAAAATTATTTCAAAGTTTCTTTAAACTTTCTATAATAAATCAATCAATCATTATCTTTGAAAAAAGAATTTATTAAAACTGTTATACTTTTTGTTTATAAATTTATAACTATCAAGTTTTAAAATAACTTTACTAAAATTTTTATGAAATTTTATTAAAAACATATATTTTTACATACCTTAAAGCAATAAAATCAGTAATCAGTAGAGGTCAGCCTAGCCACCCTCTACACCAAAGCTAAGCAGCGTGTATGTTCTATTTGGACTTACTGTTTAAACATCATCTTAGCCAGTAATAAGTATAATTAAAATAAATAAGGTTCTTCTCTGCTAACATAACATTTATTTTATTTAAATCTTTTTAAGTTTTTTAATTAAAAATAACAATTATTCACTTACATGCCGTGACATTTATATTGTTCGCTCGATGTTAACTAAAAATATTTCAAAGATTTTTTTATTTAAATAATTCGGATTTTTATTATTATTTTATTATCTGTACGATTGACAATCCATCACAGAGAAAAAACACAACAACCGCAGCTCCTTACAGATACGAACGTGACCTGCCTCTCTCTTGTAAAATGTGTTGAAATAACGATTCAGGCCTAAAATTAGGATAATCCTTTTGTATCCCCCGGGCGATTTAGACCTAATTCCAGAGATCAAAATATATTTCAAACTGACGTTTTGCTGTAAAATTGTGGTGCAATAACTTACGTTAGGCCCCCTAAATTTTAAGTCTCTAATTTAGGGATACAGCCTTTTTGTATCCCAGGCTGATTTATTAAGCCTAATACCAGGTCCAAAGGTAATTCCAGAGTATAGACAGGAATCGAGAATCAATGTTATATTTTAAAATTATATTTCAAAACTGAAACATGCTGGATCGGTAAGATCCTTAAAGCAGGTTAAGAAGGAAATGTTTACCTTTCTTGTGAGTGCCGGAGTAATCCTTAATCCTCTATATGACCTCGTATGTGATTGTTCGAGAATTATTTTATCGCTTAATTTTTGGTTTTTACGTAATGTAAAAACATGTTTTTTTCATATCCTGAACCTTATCTCTGATTGGATGAAAATTATATTGGAGGATGCGTGTTTTAGACCCAAACTCATTTTAAAATCATACTCGTTTTGGCTCTTAAGCAGTGCACAAGTTCTCTGGTTTGTAATAAAAGTGCTCTATTTTCACTAAGTGTATATCATGAATCACCTTAACATGTATACCTCAATACAAGACATTATTCCAGTGGGAAATCAAGATCCCAGGAAGTAGGGTTTCATTCTTATATAAAAGAAAAACCGATGGATTTGAATTTTTCAAGTGTGCTACCCAATCACCCTGTTATAATACCAAGCGTATTTTGCATGAGGTCCAGATGGAATTAGCTTTGTATATGTAATCACACTGAAGAGTGCTGACAGAATACTTTAGACCAAGTTCAGCTTTTAAATTGGGACCAAACAGTTATTATTAGGCCTGTGCGAGAAACAGCGATAAGCAACTACCTAGCATTTTATAAACAGCAAAACATTAAATCAGTTTGGGAAGTTAGATTATGGGAGAGGAAATAATGAAACATCAGTATTTGAACCTACATCATTTTGGATTCTACATTTCAGGCCTAGCGCAGGTGAAATATATGTTAGAGGTACGTAAGCGCATGTTAATACAGCTGAAGAAGACATATGTGTTATTTAATTACGTAACCGTAATTCATTACATGTTATACCAAGAATACTACGCATTTAAGAAAACCCTGAGCGATGATCCTACGCACATCATCGAT
>JABUQX010030549.1:35000-38425 GCA_015478945.1 Trachelipus rathkii
GGGAAGATAAAAATTACCGTGGGCAAAATTGACCCATGAATACCAAAGGGTTGATCGAAAATTAGGGTGGGGTCAAAAATTGACCCATGGAAGACAAAGGTAAGCCAAAATTACCGTGGGCCAAAATTGACCCATGGAAGACGAAAGGGGTTAGCCAAAAATACCGTGGGTCAAAATTACCCATGGAAGACAAAGGGTAGCAAATTAACTGGGCCAAAATGGCCACGGTAGATCAGAAGGGTAGCCAAAAATTACCGTGGGCAAAAATGACCCACGGTCGAAAAAATTAGGGGGCATAAAATAGGGGGGTAATACGTACAAACGGTTGCTGACGCAACCGTTTTGGCGCAACCTTCTGTCAGAAGGTTGCAAAAAGGGGGTCAGATTAGGGTTGCCAAAAAATTAGGGCCTTCTCAAAAAATCAGGGTTGCCGAAAAAATTGGGGTTGCCAAAAAATTAGTTGCCGAAAAAAATTTGGGTTCTCAAAAAATAGGGTTCTCATCAAAAAATTTGGGTTCTCAAAAAATTTGGGTTCTCAAAAAATAGGGTTCTCAAAAAATTAGGGTTCTCAAAAAATCGACTTCCCCCAAAAGGACAAGGGTAGGTAAAAATTTGGGCCAAAATTGACCCATGGAAGACCAAAATCATAGTATGGCCAAAATTGACCCATGGAAGACCAAAGGGTAGCCAAAAATTACCGTGGGTCAAAATTGACCCATGGAAGACCAAAGGGTAGCCAAAAATTAACGTGGCCAAAATTGACCCAGGAAGACCAAAGGGTAGCCAAAAATTAACGTGGGCCAAAAATGACCCACGGAAGATCAAAAGGGTAGCAAAAAAATTAAACGTGGCAAAAAATTAGGGGGGCGTAAAATAGGGAGGCATTACGTACAACGGTTGCTGACGAAACCGTTTGGCGCAACCCTTCTGCGAAGGGTTGCCGAAAGGGCGCAAAAAATTAGGGTTGCCAAAAAATTTGGGTTCTCAAAAAATTTGGGTTCTCAAAAAATTAGGGTTCTCAAAAAATTAGGGTTCTCAAAAAATTAGGGTTCTCAAAAAATCGACTTCCCCTAAAAGGACAAGGGTAGGTAAAAATTTGGGCCAAAATTGACCCATGGAAGACCAAAGGGTTGGTCGAAAAAAAGGTCAAGGCCCAAAAAGGTGAAGGCCAAAAAAGGTCAAGGTCAGGTAAAAATTCGAGCTCAAAAAAGGTCGCGGTCAGAAAAGGTCAAAAAAGGTCGCGGTCATTTCCATGCGGAATGGATCCCCTACTACTGCCAAATTTTTGTTATGGGCCCGGAGATAGTTCTCCGCTTCTTGAGCAATGACATCTAGTTTATTAATCTTCCTCTCCCGTAAAAATGTTGCAAGTTCCTTTGGGCAAGTGTTAAGAAACTGCTCTGCTATTATCAGATTGATGATATCGTTAAAATCCTTATTTATCTCCGCCAGTTCTGTCCACTTCATGACGTAGTTCTTCAATCTGTCTATGAATTGTATGGGTCTTTCATCATTATATGCCTTTGCATTCCTAAATTTTATTTGGTAGCCATCTTCCGTTAAATTGTAACACAATAGAAGGGCATTCTTCAATTTGTCGTAATCTTTCGAATCTTCTTTAGGAATGCGTGAATATGCGACTAAAGCTTTCCCTGTTAATAAGGCGCTAAGGTGGGATGCCCAATTTCCTCTATCCCATCCGTTTATCTCCGCAAATCTTTCGAAGCGTTCGAGGTAGCAGTCTATTTCGTCTCTGTTGTCCGCAAAAGGAGGGAGCTTAGGCACTCTTGCCTTAACATCGTTATTGTTTGCAGCTTGTTGTTGATTATTATTGCCTGCTTGCAATTCCATTCTCCTGAGCTCTAGTTCATGCTCTCTTTGTCTCTCTGCTGCTTCTCTGTCGACTTCCCTCTGTCTTTCTGCAGCTTCTCTTTCTTCTCTGGCAGCCTCTCTTTGTCTCTCTGCTGTTTCTCTTTCAGCTTCCCTCTGTCTCTCTGCCGCTTCTCTTTCAGCTTCCCTCTGTCTCTCTGCCGCTTCTCTTTGTCTCGCTTCTCTTGCAGATTCTCTTTCTGCTGCTTCTCTGGCAGCTTCTCTTTCAGCAGCTTGTCTGGTAGCTTCTCTGGCAGCTTCTTTAGCAATTTCTCTTTCAGCAGCTATAAATTCCCTAGCCTCTTTTTCCTTTAATCCAAGATCTTGGGCGATCTTTGCTAATGCCACACAATCCATATTAAAAAAGGTAAATTTTAATAGAGGCTCACACTTTAATATCGTGTATCACAAGAAGTTGTGCTTTACTCTGAATGACGACTGTGATATTCTTTTAGGAACTGTTTCAAATAAGACCACTGATATATCCCTTTTCTTCAGAAGCAAATTCAGACAGAGTCTCCAATTTATTGGTCTCAGTATTTCTTTTTCCTTTTAGAAAATATTCCGGACAGAGCCTCCAATTTATTGTCACAAGATGGGGATTCTGTCAATAACAGTGCGACAATTCCTGGAATTCGTTTATTAAACAATACAAAATAAAACTGAATAAACTGTATAAAATGTCTAGGGTATGATTCACAATGTAGATTTCCACTCTCTCAGATACGAAGCGTAGGGAAATCCACGAAGTCTTCTGATTTCTAAATTATTCCTGAGTCGCAGATGGACTCCTCAAAATATCAATGATCCTTTACTTTCAGTAAGTAAACTCCTTCCAATAAATAATGGTTCCTTAATCTAGATAAAAGTCGTTCTCAATGTTACTAAACTTTCCTTCAAATAGTTCCAATAAGCAGGGCCCTCTTAGCCATTCATTCCGCCCTAGGCAAAATAGAATTCACCTAATGCATATGTAAAATTATATATAATATATATATATATATATATAACATATATAATATATAAAATTGATAATATATATATATATATATATATATATATATATATATATATATTATATATATATATATATATATATAATATAGTATATTTATTATATATAATATATATATATATATATATATATTATATATGATAATATATATATTATATAATATATTAATATATATATATTTATATATATATAATATATATATAATATATTATATATATATATAATAATATGATAAATATATATATATATATAATAATAATATATATATATATATATATATATATATATAATATATATATATATATATATATCAATATATATATATATAATATATATATATATATATATATAATATATATATATATACTTGATATTATATATATATATATATAGATATATAAATAGATATATATATATATAATATTATATATGATATATATAATATATATATATATATATATATATATATATATAATATATAGTATATATATATATACATGGCGTATCGCAGGGGGTCCAGTTGGATCTCTCTTTTTTTTGG
>JABUQX010030550.1:2500-33989 GCA_015478945.1 Trachelipus rathkii
CCAAATGTGTCAGAGTTGTTGTATTAAATTGGAAACTATATTAGTGTTTTAGGAGATTCCAGATTTGATACCGGGTTGCTATTTAAACCTCTGACTTCAGGCAACATATCAGTTGTATTCGAATCTGATGGAGCACATTATGTACGTATCTTTGGTGTGGTGTATGCCTTACATTTAGTGGATAATAATGATAGTATTAATAATAATCATAATAATAATAATAATAATTATTAATATGTTTTTGAAGGTATTTTGTACTATAATGACATCACCCTATTTACGTAAAGACTACAATATAAGTCTCATCGAAAGCATCCACAACTAATTATTGGAGCAAAACTACCTTCCAATCGGCAGGTATTTATCGTCTTATACTCCAATTTAAGTGTAAGTAAATTAAACCTCAAAGAAAGTGCAACCCTAGTAGCAAAAGAAGTTCTCAGTTTTTGGGAGAAGGCTTGCATTCCCACAAAACGTATAGATCACTGCTCTGTCACCGAGGATGTCCGTGGTAATATGATCGAATTTCTTGAACATCAGTTACGCCTGAAACAGTACCGATATGATTATCGAGAATTATTAGAATTAGCTGTGATCTTCCTTGGCAGCAGCCACCGATGTGGAATCTCGTTTCACATTCATGGCAGCGTGAGCCACTCTCGGTTGATGGCAAATGCTATTTATGCCTTTAAAATATATTTATTCCAGGATCAATTCAACATGACCACACGCAAGAAAGATTAAATCAGAAGAATATGTGTCTTTCTTATCACTTTATGGAGAATAGACAGATTTACAAAAGAGGTTAAAAAGAGTATTTGAAGCAGAAACCGAAAAACGTGCTACATATATAATTTATTTGATGTTGCTCCTGAAAATGTTTTGGATATTCTTAAGAATAAAGAGTATATTCAATTATTATTACAACGCAAGAAAGGACGACCAGGTTCCATGGCTGGCATTGATCTAAAACATACATCACATAAAAAAATTAAAGGAAACAATTAGAACAGGAGGCGGAGAGACGTAAGAGGATCTACAAAGAAATGGATCAAAACGTCACTATACAGCTGTCACCAATATCAAGCAGCAATAGTGAGGATGAGAAATCAGGACCAATCACAAGAAATACACAGAGAGAAACTGAGCTAAGTACTTCAATGAGGAGAGGTACATTATATTTTTTTACACCCCGTCTATCTGAAGCGTTGGACAGATGTAAAATTAGCGATTGGAACGCGGTTCACTTGTCAATTGCTGCAGCAGAAGCTTTAAAGTATGATACTACAAGCTTAATTATTAATCACGCATCATTTCAACATCGACGGAAGGAATTCAGAAAGCAGAGGCAATTGAAATTAAAGGCCAATTTAATCTAGCAGGGTGCAATGCGTTGGTCTTACACTGGAATAGCAATCTTCTTCCGGCTTTATGTGATGCATAGAAAATTGATCGACTACCAATAATAGTTACGTTTTAGGGCAAAGAACATCTATTAGGTATACCTGAAAATCCTGCAGCTACAGGAGAAGATCAAGCTATAGCCGTTTTTCGAGGAGTGCAAATTGGGGCATAGAAGAAAAGATTCAAGCATTGTGTTTCGATACAACCGTAATGGTTCCTGTACAAACATTGAAAAAATGTTTGAACATGATTTACTCTTTTGTGCAGACATCACATGTTTGGGATAGTCTTAAAAAGTATTTTTGATACAGTAATGGGAGCAACATCTGGACCAGATGTAAATGTATTTAAAAGATTTAAAGAAAGTTGGTCGCCCTTAGACAGTACAAAATACCTTAGTAGGGTAGACGTTGTCACCGAGGATGTCCGTGGTAATATGATCGAATTTCTTGAACATCAGTTACGCCTGAAACAGTACCGATATGATTATCGGGAATTATTAGAAATAGCTGTGATCTTCCTTGGCAGCAGCCACCGATGTGGAATCTCGTTTCACATTCATGGCAGCGTGAGCCACTCCCGGTTGATGGCAAATGCTATTTATGCCTTTAAAATATATTTATTCCAGGATCAATTCAACATGACCACACGCAAGAAAGATTAAATCAGAAGAATATGTGTCTTTCTTATCAGACATTATTGACGATCTTGGCTTTTGACACCATTGGCCGTTAAAGCTTCATATCTCAATTTCAATTTTCCGCTGAACATAATTGAGTATAAAAAATTTGATGCAGATACTGATAATGCTGCCGTGAAGAAATTCGCAAACCATTTATGGTACCTGGCACCTGAAACTGCGACATTCACAATTTTTTATGATGATGTTCCACTAGATATTAAACAAAAAATGGCTACAAAAATGAAGTCAATAGACGACAACGATTATGACAACCGAATTAAAAGATACATTATCAAAAATGAAGACTTCTATGGTTTAACTCAGCGACGGGGAGTCCAGTGTTCGAATCCCGCTGATGGAGAGTAAAAATCTCCTATTAGAGGCAAAATATATTTCATACTTTATTACAGCTGATTGCAAAGCAATGTTCTCAAGATTTAAAATTCATACATATTTTTAAAACAACAGCCCGTCTACCAGGAAAGAGGATGAGAACTTCCAATGTGGAATGGAACTATTGAAATGCATTGAAGTGGTTAACGATGTAGAGAGGAGTGAAACTAATTCAAGAATATCAGAACATTTAAGGCAATGATGAAACAGAGAAGCAATACATAGTTCCAGATTGTTAGTGAATACAGAAACCAGCATCCAAAATCTGAAACATTTTCACATCTGAAGGAGAAAAAAAAAAAAAGTTGGAAAATTGAATATCTTTGATAATCTATGTTTCAAATAAATAATGATTTGTCGTAATCTCTTTGTAAGTAATAATATATTTTCAAATTTCTCAGTATCTTAACCTGCCATAAAAACAGTTTCGTAATGTAATAAAGGTGTTAAAAAAACATGCTAATTAATAGTGAAATAATGGAACTGGGGCCTTGGGGGGTCCTCTTAAGAAGCCAATGTGCTGGAATTTTGTATAGAGAAGTTTTCTATCTAGTGGAACAAAAATAGGAGTAGGGAGAAGCAATTGTCGAAAAGATGAAAATTAAGGGCTACCTCAATAATTATATATATAATATATATATATATATAATACTAATATATATACATATAATATATATTACAGACAGAAAACTACAAATCAAGTAGCTATATATATATATATATATATATATATACTATAAATATATAATAATATATATATATATTATTATATATATATATATATACTATATAAACCCCTCCTTTTACACACCGCAAATCTCTCTACCAATCCTTTCTCGAAGCTCTCTTTCAGATTCACCACACAAAACCAATCAATCCGCATTATAATAAGTAGGGCACCTCCAACTCACCCCATTCTCCATCATTCTAACACCAAATTTCCTGCCACCCCCATCTCTAATTCTTTCATAACCCCATCCATATACATATTGAAAACCAAGGGGACATAACACCTCCCTGCCTCACTCCGCTAATTAATATTAAACCAATCACTTATTTGGCACCATTTATATCTTACACACATTCACTATCATCATACATAATTTTGATTCCATTCAGATGCTTACCATTAACATCTTTCACAGAGCTTCCCTATTAATCCTGTCATACGCCTGTTGCAAGTCCATAAACCTTAAATACCCTATACTATACCCTCCAGAAATGCTTTGTTACACAACTTCCAAATCCATTCAATCACCATCTCGCCTCCATTCTTGATCATTTCACCAGTAACTCCATCTATGCTTGCAAATTTGCCATTCCAACTTTCTCACTCTACCGTTTACCTCCTCCTTAATTACCTCATCCCCAAAATATCTATTTCTTCTTGCACTATCAAACCCACACACATTCACTATCACCTATTCTTTACTGGCAATGTTATTCAGATATTCGGTGTTCCCTAAGCACTCTTCTCACATCCATTTCATCAGTTACGAAGGTACCATCCCTATTCATTATTTTATGCAGATTCCCCTTACCAGATTCTTAACCTTTTGCACTTCTTTCCAGAAAGCTTCCTATTCCTTGTAAGTCCCCATTCATCCTCCTTCCAAACTGTTCATTTACTTCATTTTTCCTCCTATGTATGCAACTTTTAGTCTTCCTTTTTTCCCTCCCTATATAACTCCAAACATCCTTCTTTTGAAACCTTATCATTGGCTTTTAGTACATTCAACCACACCTGTTTTACTTTAACCACTTGCATCACCTCTTCATTCCAGCACTCACTGTTGACATTCTTACTTCCCATTTTAGCACAACCACATCTCTTGCACTACTTACAAACACTTCCTTCATATCCATCCAGATTTGCTCAGTTTCATCTTGTTTTCATTCAACAGATTTATTTGCAAGTCCTCTTAGATACTTTTCCTTATTACCTTGTTCACATAACTTCTCACTCTTAATTCTTCCAACTTCCTTCCTTATCACCTTCCTCTCCATCCAAGCCCCCACTAACTTAATCTTACATAAAGCAACATAATAATGATCCAATAATCCCATCCTTAACCCCCTCACTGATTTACCATCCATCACATACTTCAGCATCTTCACCAACTCAAAATTAATCATGCTTTTCACTTCGATACACCAACTCTAGTATACTTATGAATACTCTTGTGTTTGAAGAAAGTATGTTACTTACATATACCTCTCTCTACTCACAGAAATCAATCACTTTCCTACCGTTCTCATTTTTACCCATCACCCCAAAGCCACCTGTTATACCATCCCATTTTTTGATCACCTATCCAACCATTTAGATCACCCAACACAATCAATCCGAAGCTCCGACTCACCCCATCCAAAACATCATTCAGATTATCCCAGAAAATTGCACTCTCCTCAACATCACCCTCAGATGGACCATATGTCACAACCACACATACCTTGACCTTTTCAACCTAAAATTTACCATTAGAATTTTAGTACTCATACAAACAAAATCCACCGTAGCTCTGTGCCACAGGTCACTCATCAGAATCGCATCACAATCGCAACCTCTCTTATCATTTCCACTCCAGCATTCACACATTTCACACCACACCACTCATCTTTAACGCTTCCTTTAATCTTTGTTTCAATCACAGCCAGCAAATCAAATTTACCCTTTTCTAAATCATCCATCACCTCTCTCCTCATCATTTTTAATCTTCTTGACATTTCATGTACCCATATGATTCATACATTTTCACCGAAAGATAGAAGGTTCACTTACCGCGATCACGACCTCTCCGAGGCATGCATTAGCATTCCTGGTAAGAGGTAAGTCGTTGTGGGGAGCCATCCCAACTACCACTGTCCCTCTAGTCCCCTTCAATAACACGCAGAACATACTCTGAATTAATTCTTTCTCCCCCACATGCATGGATATAAGGTGTTGTCTGAAAGAAATATGCTCATATAATATCAATATTATATATAAATATATATAATTAATATATATATATATATTATTATAATATATATTATACTATATATATATAGTATATATATAATATATAGTATATATAATCCCACTATGAAATAAAACATTTTAAAATTGTGAGCAAGGCTTTCGAAAGGATCAACCGCCTTTCCTCATTCAGGCTCAACTTTATTAAAATCTGAATGAGAAAAGGTGGTTCATCTTTTTGAAAGCCTCACTCAGTTTTCAACTTTGTTTTATTTCCTGTGGGGTTATATTAATTTATAAGTGCACATAGTCATAGTGTTTCTTGAAATATATATAGTAGTATATATATATATATACATATATTATATATATATATATATATATCATATACTATTATATATATATATATATATATATATATATATATATATATATATATAAAAGGTGACTCCTATACTTGTGCTGCTCATGCTTAGCACATGTTAACATTATTATAGAAATCAATTTTTTACAAATTTTATAATGTTACGATAAAATTCTCTTATTTTTTGGCGAAAATTGGTCAAATGAATGAAAATATTACATAATAAATATAAAAGAACTATGTAAAATTTAAACAAAAAGGTGTAAGAATCATCGTGATTAAATAATGCTTATTTTTCAATCAATTAAAAAAGGTGCTTCGAATGAAATTAGCGAAGATTTGTATGAATGTGATAAAATTGTCCTTTATTATTGTTGCCTTTGGTATCTCATAGTTTCTTCTCTTTATGTAATTAATAGACTACTTTTTATTTTTAAAACATTATATATATATTATATATATATATATATATATATATAACTATATATATATATATATATATATATATATATATATATATATATATATATAAAATATTATATATATCATTCTATATAATATATATATATATATATATATATATATAGAGAGAGTATGAGAGAGGAGAGAGAACTGGAGTTGCCACATATATATATATATATATATTTAGATATATATAAATGAGGGGTTAAGCAAAGGGGTGTAAATTTAAGAATTGTAAAATTTGAGTTGGGGTCAATTCAAATGAAGTAAGTGTCAGAAGAGGTTTGCTCACAATTTCCAATTATTTAATTTTACACACTGATAACCATGTATGTTGACAGTTGATACCAATTATTTTTTTATTTATTTTTTTAATACTAGTTTCAACAGGTTTGCCATTTTTGTACCTTTGAGTAGGTAAAATTTTGACATTTGTAAGGGCTTGCTTTAACTTTCATTATTCCTCTCATTACCATTTGTACTTGTAGTCCTTAGGATAAATGCTCAAGTATTTTGATGTTAAGTGTATTGTATGGTACAATTTTGGTAATTATACTTTGCTTCTAAAAGTATTCCTTTAATATAAATTTTTTTTGTTTCAAAATTGCAGAATATATACGGTATATATATATATATATATATATATATATATATATATATATATATATATATATATATATATATATATATATATATATAATATATATATGTATAATATATATTATATATTTTCTATATACATAAGTTTATATTTATATATATATATATTAAATATATATATATTATATACATATATATATATATATATATATATATATATATATATATATATTGTTATAGAGTCAAATGGATGATTCGATTCTTTCCTTCGTGTGAGGTCTAAAAATCTGCATTGGGTTTTCTGAATAAAGATTTATTATTATAGCAACTAAATATCAATAATCAACATTGACTTAAAATATTTCTTAAATAATTAATTCACTCAAATGCAAACGTAATCAGTAAACACTTCTTCAACTAGTTCATGAAATGACATAATAAACACAGTTCACACAATAAGCCCACCAAACAGTTCAGGGGAACACAATATACAGTAAACTAATAATTCCAACATAAAACTATAGATAGTCAAATGAGCAATAAATATCAACTCGATTTAAAAAAAAAAAAAAATACTCACTAAAAGATAACCTTGCCGAGCCAATAATCAAAACTTATTGTACGTAAAATATAACTTAACACTCAATATCAAATACTGTGCTACACAAGTTGGTCCTGTATTACTTTCTGTATCTCACGAGTGTTTCCCCCGTAGACCCACGTCCTCCAGGAGAAGAGGTGCCGCTCAGCTCGTCTCACCAGGAAATTTTATACTGTAAGACTTACGGAACATCTTGAAACCCTGATCGAGACGCCCGAACATCCGCTGGTCCCTCCTGTCGGTTGTAAGACGTTGGAGTCAACACTCCTGGATTCTATCCTGTTCAATAACGATTGATCTCCGTATAAGTTCTTCCTATCAGCCTCCAAATTGGCGCTGGATCCGTCCCCACATTTGTGCCTAGAATAATAACAATCGTCGTATAAATTTTAACGTATTAACACTTTTAAGAATAAATAATAAAAACCTTCACCTACCTGTCTCTACGGGATCCTTAACTGCATGACAACTTTTGTGTACCGCCACATTCCACTTTTCCGTGCATCTTAGTCACTTCTATATTCCTTCTATTTTTGCGATAACAATCTACTATCTTTTACTTACTTTATCCGCACGTCAATTCTCTTCTTAGTTGGTTCGTCTTTTTCTTTTGTAAACCCATCCTACCACACAACTCCTCATCATAGATTGGGGCTCCAATCTGTAGAAAAGAAACTTCCTTACACCCCAAAGCAGCCTCCAGCCTCCAGAAGCCCTACAAGCCACCAGTTGTTATAGGGTCAATTGGATGACATTCTTTCCTTCGTGTGAGGTCGAAAAGCTGCATTTGGATTTTCTCTAAAAACATTTATTATCGCAAGAAAATTATATATTAATCAATCTATATCCACTTACAATATTTCAAAATAGTCAATTAACTCTAATTCAAAGCATAATCAGTAAACATTTCATTAATCAGTTTACAAAATCACGCACTAAACACTTCAAGGCAAAACAATATACATTAAACTAATAATTCCAGCATAAAACCATAGACAGTCAAATGAGCAATAAATATCAACTCAACGATTCCAGAAAAAAAAGAAAGAAAGAAATACTAAAAAGATAACCTTGCTTACCCGATCGTCGAAACTTATCGTACTTAAAATATAACTTACAACTCCATATCAAATACTGTACTACACAAGTTGGTCCTGTATTACTTTCTGTATCGCACGAGTGTTTCCCACGTAGACCCACGCCCTCCATGAGAAGAGGCGCCGCTCAGCTCGTCTCACCAGGAAACTTTATATTGTAACTGTCTCACGGAACATCTTGAAACCCCGATCGAGACGCCCGAACATCCGCTGGTCCCTCCCGTCGGTCGTAAGACGTTGGAGTCAATACCTGGATTCTATCCTGTTCAGTAACGATTGATCTCCGTATAGGTTCTTCCTATCAGCCTTCAAATTGACGCTGAAAACCTTCACATACCCGTCTCTACGGGATCCTTACTGCAGGACAACTTTTGTGTACCGCCACATTCCACTTTTCCGTGTATCTTAGTCACTTCTATCTTCTTTCTATTTCTGCGGTAACAATCTCTATCTTTTACTTACTTTATCCGCATGTTAATTCTCCGCATAGTTGGTTCGTCTTTTTCTTTTTTTCGTAAACCCCATCCTACCCCAATTTTTTTTTTTTTTTTTTTTTTTTTTATTGTTACGAGGGGGAAGGCAGTTTATTCAAAGCTTTAAAGTTTTTGGGAAGTTAAAATTACAGCTATTAATAATGGTTAGATCTTCAAAAAAAAAAAAAAAAAATCGTGTAATATCTTTAAATCTTGTAAATGTTTTTTTCTTCTACAGGTTGTTCAAAAATGACTTTTTTTAGTAAATTTTCAATTTTAGAACTCAATATTATACATATATTATATTATATATATATATATAATATATATATATATATAATATATATGTAATATATATATATATATATATATATATAAATATATATTATACTAACTATCATAATATATATAGTATATATATACTATTATATATATTATATAATAATATATACATATATCTTAGTGACGAGGTAATACTTGAGTATGTAATATATATATTTTATACGTATATATATACCTATTATTAATCACTATATAGTGTCATTAGTACTTAACTAAGTAGGCATATTGATAGTATAGTATATATAGTAGTAGTCATAGGTGGGTATATAAAGTACTAACCGTATATATACATAAATAGTAAGTTATACATAGCGTATATATATATATATATATATAATGGGGCATCAACTAAGGAATGGGGGGGGCCTTTCCTTTCAACTTATGTTAGTGTTCTGACTTTTCTGTTTCTGGTGATAGTTTGCACACCTCTATCCGCCAATACTGGAAAAGGAGGAAGATTATATATAATATATAATATATAAAAACTACCTTTTAACGTGCTTTATCCCCAATGCAGGGGTAACACGGGGACCACAGGAAATCGAACTTTAAGCTGGCTCTAATCCCAAACCAGTGCTACCAATGTGTTCGCAGTGCGATGATCTTTAATTCTTGCCCCCGGGTAGATAAAATTCCAACTGCTACGCAGAGGATTGAACCAGCGTCCTCTCGTATGAGAGCCGGCGACTCAACCTCCTGCGCCACGGCGTATATATATATATATAATATATATATATCAGTATATACTACTACTATATATACTATCATCATATATATATATATATATATATATATCTATATTTATATATTATATATATATATATATCATAATAATATACCTACTAATATATATATATATATACTATATATAATATAGCCCTGGACTTGGATCTGAGGACTCTTGGACTTATCCAATTTTGGCAGTCCAGCAATAAGTAACATGTCTGATATTTTTTACAACTTTTTTTTTCTTTGCAGTTTTCTTTCTAATTGTGTTCATGTATACTTGCATATATTTAATGTGCCGCACAAAACAGATGAGGTCAATGGCATGTGCAACTAACCTGACTGGTTCAACAATCCTACTCAGGTGTACATTAATGAGAAGGAATCAAATAATTTAACTTGTCTAAGAAAATAAAATGCAAAGATTGAGAAATGGCTGAGGCAAGAAATATTTCGTAAATTAAAAGTCTGACTTATTAAAACAAATTTGCTATATTATTTCTCTTAGGACCAAAATTAAGGAAAACATTAAAAATGTACTAGAGTAAGTTTTGCTGAGCAATTATTTTGTTTGATTGGAGTTTTCTCAAAATGATGAAACACTGCAAATAAAGAACAATGAAGTCTGGCCAACCCTATTTGTTCTCATCTGCCATGCTCATACATACATACCAAACCATCTTGAATCAGTGACTGCGACTAAGCAACTAACAAAGTCCCGTTACCCTGATTTGAATTGTCTTGCCACAAGTTGCAATTCTCTAATATTAATATATTTAATTCAGTATTTGAATCCTTTTATGTCTTTATGTTGTTCAAAGTTTGCTGCAGTTAATATTTTCAGCGCATTTAATATATTTGTGACTCTAGAAGTAATATTGTTGATGTGGTTGGTGAATGTCATGCATATCAAAAGGCAAACCTTAGTTGTTAAGATAAGATATTTTTTGATAGAAAATCTGCTGCGTGAATGTTTGATTCTCTTCTGTCTGGGGTAAGTAATGTAATAGAGGATTTTTGTGGTGATGCAGTCATTCTGTTTGTTGTTAGCCATTGTTAGAACTAGTTGGTTTTTATATATTGCTGTAGTTCTCTTCTTGCTGTATTTATGAAAGAGTTTTGAGCTGTGATTGTTGGATCATCTGCATAGCTATTAATTTTTATTAGAGGAAATGTGGGATGTGGTAGATCATGCGTAAAAATGTTAAGAGTGTTGGTGAAAGCATGGCCCCCTGGGCATTCTGTTATATAATTTGTATGTAAGGGAGGAGTGGCATCCTTGCATTACTCTAGCTGTACGGCAGGAGAGAAAATTTACTTTTATTTTTTTTTGTCCTTGATGATTATATCAGTGTTTAGTACTTTGTCTATTAAAATGTGATGTGGGGACTGTATCGAATGCTTTGCTAATGTCTATTGCTACCAGGAGAGTGCAAGAAGGGGTAGGAGATTCATTAAAACCAATAAGGATGTGTTATGTTAGATCAGTTAGGAAAGTGGTGGTTGAATGTTTTTGTCTAAATCCATATTGTGAGTTTGATAAGGGGACGAAAGGAGATATTTTTTTTAGGATTTATTTTTATAATGAATACTGTAGAAAGCAAAGATAGGTCTATATATAAGCTGGTTTGAGTGTTGCTGGCTTAGTTAGGAATTATATATGCATGTTTCCAGAGTGATGGGAGTTAGTTTGCCAAGTAACATCGATTATTTGAGTTGGGGTTGTGATAGCTTTGGTTCCTAAATGTTAAATGAATATTGAATATTTGGTCTAGGCTCACTGCTTGAGTTTTTAGGGTTTTCAAATTATTTAATACTTTGTCTATGTGGTAGATTTATGGCTGATTTATTGAAATAGTTACTAATAATATTTTCGCATCGTTTTTTTTGGCAGATGATTGTTTACAGATAAACTTTGTGTAGTAAGTGTTGAGTGTGCTGAGTATGGATTTTTTTTTATCATGAGATATAATATATATATAATATATATATATATATATATTATATATATAATATACATTATATAATATAATAATATATATATATATATATATAATATATATAATAATATATATATATAAAATAATATATAATATGATTGCGCTGGCTGTGCCTGCATAGCAGAGAATAAGTTTCTTTCCGAGCAGAGTCAGAGTTTAAGTATTATGCCAAATTTAAGTTCAAGTCTGCAATAACGTATAATACTTAAACTCTGGGACTCTAGCTCTTAAAACTGATTTCTGTACTCTCTTAATAATTAATATATATATATATATATATATAATAATAATATATATATATATATATATATATAATATATATATATATAATATAAATATATATAGTATATAGTATATACTATAGTATAATATATATATTATTGTCACACTTTTCAAAAATCAGTCATAAACTCACAAAACCCCACCCACCAATTAGACAAACAATTAACAATTTAAAAAGTTTTAAAAAAAAAAACAAAAAAAAAACAACCAGGAAGGCTCCCCTAGAAGCACTAAATACCATCAAAAAACTTAAAAACTCACAAGCAGTGGACCTCGACCAAATATTCATGTCAAACATTTAGGAACCAAAATTATCACAGCCATAACTCAAATATTCTATTAAACGAAGCAGTGACCTATCACCGCAATCACAATCTATCCCCATTAATTGTGTATGGCAAACTAACTCGCTCCTACTCAGTGTTGGAAACATGCACCTATTAATTCTCTATACTAAAGTGAGCAAACCACTCACAAAATCGCTTATGAAATTTTGTCTTTCAATCTACAATATCCAAAGTATTAGGAAAATATATCCTAAATAGAATATCTCCTTTCGTCCCCTTTTCAAACTCAACATGAATTTTTAGGACAAAAACATTTCACTACCTCTCTCCTAACCGATCTAACAGCACATCCTTACTAGTTTTAATCAAATTCCTCCCTCTTCTCACACTATTCTGGTAGCAATAGACACTAGAAAGGCATTTGATACAATCCCCCATCACATTTTATTAGACAAAGTACTATACACAGATATAATCACCAAAAGAGTACTATACACAGATATAATCACCAAAGACAAAAAAATAATTGTAAATTTTCTATCCAGCCATACAACTAGTCATACAAGGATGCCATCCTCCCTAACATACAAATTATATAACGAATCCCCCAGAGAGCCTTCCTTTCACCAACACTCTTTAACCTATTTATGGATGATCTACCGTATCCCAAATCCCTTTCTATAAAAATTAATATCTATGCAGATGATCTAACAATCACAGATCAAAACTCTTCTATAAAAACTTCAGTAATATTTAAACCAGCTAGAACAGTGACTAACAACAAACAATTACTGCATCATCTCAAAAGTCCTCTATTACACTACTTTCCCCAGGCAGAAGAGAATCAAATATTCACTCAGCAGTTTTTCTATCAAACATTAGAATCCCTTTTAAAAAACAACTCACTATCTTAGGTTTGATTTTTGGTACACATATGATATTCACCCCCCACCCTCCACCAAAAATATTGTTCTAGAGTCGCACACAAATTAAATGTGATGAAAATATTAACTGGAACAAACTTTGACCAACATAAAGAGACCCCTCACAATGTTATACAGACAATACCTCTGTCCCTTTTTAAACTACCAGCCTGGGTGTCCTCGACTCCAATCCAATATTCAGAAGTTAGAAATTTAACAAAATGAAGCCCAGAGAAAAATAACGGGCTGCCTTTCCACCACACACCTCCTCCACCACCTACTAATGGAAATGAAAATCTCCAAAGAAGCCCAACTTGACATGATAGGCTGTCAATTTTATAGTAAATCACTTAATAGATCACCCACTGCATCAAACACTACAACAACCCCCTGAACCTAGAAGGAAAATATCACACCTGCACTATAATGTTCTAGCATATACAACATGCTTCCCCACCAACACCAGATACCCCTATTATTAAACATTCATAGTCAGCTAACTGATAGAATGATTTCTGTATATTCAAATAACACCATTCTTCAAACACGTCCACCCAAAATATCCCATACAGAACAACACACAACACACAACAAATTTGGACCACCAAACCTGCGTAATGCTGTCCCGTCTCCACTCTGGGCACCATCCTTCTCTTCAGGAATGCTAATTTAAAATTCATAATACACCTTTTCCTTACTGTCAAAGATGCTTCTTCCAGACAAACGATGACACACAACATCTCTTAATAGACTGCTCTGACTTAACAAACATTAGACGCAACTTTGATACACTCACTTTAACAGATTTCTAAGCCCAGCCTTCAATGGTGGTGAAATATCTCAAATAAAATTGATTATGATGAAGAATTGCCTGTGATTTGGGGTCATTGATATGGCAAATTTTTTTCCTTCAAAAGACTCGCTTGTTTCACGGCTTCAATCTTTCACTATTTTGGGGTGTCCAGTGTTCTATAAATTACAGGAATGATTTTCCATATGTTTATGATGTGTGTTTTTGGTGAACTACCTAGTTTTATTTTTTTGTGGCATATTTTACACTCTATTAAAGAGTCTGTAACATTATTAAATAATAAAAGATCTTTTACGAATGATGGCATTTTGGTTCAAATTTTCGGAGCCTTATTTTTTAAGACCAATCTGTAATCAATTAATGAATAAAATCATTATCAACAATCATTATATGTATATATATATAAATATAATCAAAATATAATATATACATATATATAATATATAATAATACTATTATATTAATAATATAATATATAATAATTAATATAATATATATATATAATATATATATATATATATATAATATATATATATCATATATCACATATATACTATATGTAGCCGGAGATGGAGACACGTGGTATCACTAGCGTTACCCGACTGGAAGGTGCCTCTCTCCACTCTTTCTCGTAGAGACGAAAATCGAAGAAGATTGAATAATTCGAGGTCAAAAGATACAATAAGAAGTAGATAGTATTAAGGTGATGTTCGATAGATGTGGTTTGAATGCTCTAGTAAGACAGCAACCAACTGGACACATCAGAGGTGTTACAGAGCAGGTTAGGGCTTTTTCCGTAACGAGGAGATTTTTCCGGACTCCGTTCGCCTGCTACCGTTGGTGACACTTCAAGAGGATTGTGACGTTTTCAAGCGTGAATCAAAACAATTGTGATACCATTATTACAGGCCTACCCAGAAGAAAGGTTAGCTTAACGATGATTGTTTCCTATCTATCTATCAATGCTGCTAATCCGAATTTTTTCAGTGGAGCATAATCCCAAATTTTTCCGTAGTAAAGAATAATAATATAATGATAGGTAATCAGAGAATCAAATCTAAACATTGTAAGATGTCGAAGTTTGTTTACTTAATTCGCTCAAAATATATACATGTGGGAGTTGTTGAATAGAATAAAATAACACAATCCACTCCAACCAAATATTATAATAAAGTTCTATTATTAATTTCCAGTTATGTCAATCATTGTTCAATAAGATAAAACATTGGAATGAACTAGAATCCAAATGTATTATGATCTATGCTACATAAGTTCAACAAACTCGCATCAGATTCAAGCAGTGGAAACCAAACCGTTCCAAAAACATTCGTCGCAAAATGAAGTAAAGTTGAAGACAGTAAAATCTGACTCAATTTACAACAAATATACTGCACTTAATGCAGAACTTTGAGAGATCAAAACTAAAAAACTGAAGACAAAACTAGAAGTGAAAATCAGACCAGAACATGAAAAACAAAAACTGAAAACCCAAAACAAAAATTGAAACTGAAAAAACTGAAACCCTGTCAAAAAAAATAATAACGGGGATTACGACACTTGAATCACACTGTTTATCTTCATTTATAACAGATATTTTCGCATAAATTTACAACAGATTTTACTTTGAACTCACCCTTGTAAATTATCCAAGATGGTGTTCAATCTTGTTAAAATAGTTGACGGTCTTTTTGATAAGTAAACTTGCAACCCCAATAACGATAGGTTACTACTGCTTTCTCCAGCACATACATTAAGTAAATTTTACTACAATAATTTGAATTGAAATAGATTAATGTAATATTATCATGACTCACTAACTGAAATCTGTATAATTCTACATTCCAGGCCTCAAAGGGCTTCGAGTATGTATAAGAATTGTGTTTGCAATATTTACTAACTTTTTACCAAAATGTTTATAGAACTATAAGTAATATCATTGTAAGACCCCGGCTGACTAAACTTATATAATCTCAAAACTAAAAGGAAAAATAATATTAATTATAACTTTACAATTTTATAATGTTTTTTAATACCTAAATCAATAAATATAAATATAAACAATCATCTCCAGGCTTGGATCGTAGCTCCAGATGGATCAATGAGAAATCTAAACTTACAAACAGTACTACTGTGACTTACAGTCTAGTCAGTGGCAAACTAGCACGATAACCAATCTCCTATATATATATAATTATATAATATATATATAATATATAAATATATAAATATTATAATATAATAATATATATATATATATATATATATTAATATTATATATATATATAGCTATATATAAATAAAATTTATAATATATATATTATATATAGATATAATAATAATATATATATATATATATATATATTATATTATAATATATATATATATATATATATATATAATAATATTATAATATATATATACATATATATATATATATATAATATATATTTATATATATATATATATATATTATACAGGGGTAATTTCAGAATCCGGAGGCATATTTCAAGAGTTTTAGTTTCTTTCTGTTTTACAAAAAAACTAAAAGTTTAACAAAAAAAAATTAATAAATTTTACAGACATAAATGAATGAATTTCTAAAACAAAGGGAATTTTTTAATATAATCTAACTAAACTAGTAGTTTTAGATTCTTTTCAAGAGATATTTTTTTTTATAATTTTAATTTGATTGGTATAGGGTCTTGCTGTACGAAAATTACAAAGAAAAAATTGTTAAAAATTTGAATCACCTAATGATAGCCAGTTTTTAAGCTTATGTATACATATAAAAACATAGTATAGCACATATTCATTAAAAAGTTATTTACCATTTATACCCCGGGGGCCAATTTCAGCAGTTTCCATTCCATTTCCCCCCCCACCCCCCTCACCCTTAACTGGGGTGGCCAATTGACTCAGTAACCACGGGAATCGACTCGTAGGCATCGGA
This sequence comes from Trachelipus rathkii, assembly GCA_015478945.1. Taxonomy (NCBI): domain Eukaryota; kingdom Metazoa; phylum Arthropoda; class Malacostraca; order Isopoda; family Trachelipodidae; genus Trachelipus; species Trachelipus rathkii. Next base: position 19,857 of record JABUQX010030550.1, read on the forward strand.
AACCCATATAAACATACCCGACAGCAACAAAAACTAAAAAGTTAGCTAAGGATCCCCCTTCCAAGATAAAATCAGCTAACTCTGGCAATGCAGCTAATTTATCATTCCTACTTACTACTAACACGTTAGGGATTTTCCTGAGGAAATCGCAGACAAAAAAGTGGTAAAATTTATATTTTTTAGGTATTTCTGAGGGATGAACCCCCCTCAAAAAAAAAAAAAAAAAAACTTTCTTCTTTTTTAACATTTTTAAAATAGTTATTATTCTTATATTTTTCACTAGTCATTACATTAAATTGATTGCCAAATGCCCATATTTTACATCATATCTAGATCGTGAATTCTTAAAGTGTATAGTTATTTTAAGTTACAGTTAACTAAAAACAAAAAAAGGCCAATTTTTTCTGAAATTACCCGTTGACGGGTAACATAATATATATATATATAATATATATATATAAATATAATTAATATATATATATAAGTATATATATAATATATATATATAATATATATATATATAAAATAAATAAAAGATTTTATTTATTTAAAGTTATAGAGAATTATTTTTTTACATTTCTTAGAGTTAAATGAAAAGTCCCTGAAATTCATGTTCCGTCGCGGAAACTGGAAAATTCAGTTCTGGTACACCCGTAGTTACACAATCAAACAATATTGGCCCAATGATTCTAAAATCACCCATTCCAGCCACCGTTAGCATCTTCATTGGGACACATCCAGTGGCTTTACATCAGAACCAATAATCATGTTTGCCAATAACCTCTCCATAATTGTAAAAGCTAGCCCGCTGAGCAGTAAGTAAGATCTTGTGTACAAGGTCGGTCAAATCAATTTTTAGGGAAAGCCCATTCCGAAAACTCAGCTGCATATCAGGGTCTTCGCTTACTAAGTGGCTGTAGCATCCTTCAATTTGATGGATGCCACTTAATGCTTTAACCATGCGTGTAATACTGGTTAATCACCCAAGTTCACAGCCACATGACTTGCTACTTCTACTGAGGTTCTGTGTATTGCTGCAACGAACTGTGCTTGTGTCTTCAATCAGATTGCTGTATGTGGTCTCTACCATTTCTCCTGCTGATCTATCAACAGACTCCATTTTTTTAAACTTTACGATAATTTGAGAAAGGTATCGTGGTTATGTTGGTTCCATTTCCGTTAAAGTCACAGCAGTTTGCAAACTACACCAGACATGCCATCACTCGATACGCTGTTCTTTAGAAGCTATCACAAGGATATTCTGAAAAGTACAAAAACGGGATCAGAATAATTTCCAACCTCTACATGTTATCTCTCATGTTATGGCAACTCTGAAAACCTATATAATATATAATCTATATATAACTACATCTAAATATATATCACATATATATAATATATATATTATATAATATATAATATATATATATATATAATATATATAAAATATATATATATATATATATATATATATTATATATATATACTTATATAAATAGATACTATTATGTATGATTTGGGAACATCTTGACATATGTTTTGGAATGGGGTTAAGTAGGACTCACATTGATAGTGTTTGGGGCGACCCTGGAATGCTTGGATATAGGGAGTCAAAAATGGATGGGTAAAACAGGTGGTTTATGTGTGTCGAGAAAATCGAGAATGTTAGGAAGGTGATTGAGATCTGTGAGGAGAGAGTATGATGTGAAGTAAATCACTTCTTGAAACATCAAAGAGTACCCATAAGTATACTAGAGTGGTGTATTAGAGATTGTATATCGAAATGGAAAAGTATGATATCTTTGTGTTGTGAAGAAGATGTGAAGTATGTGTCGGATGTAACTTCAGTGAGGGGATTAGGAATGAGGATTATCGGATCATTCTATGTTGTTCTATGTAAAATTAAGTTAGTAGGTGCTATGCATGGAGTAGGCAAGAGTGATTACAGCAAAGAAGTGTGTAAAAATAAGATGAGAAGTTAAGTGAACAAGGTAAGTAAGGATAGTATGTAAGAAGCTCTCGCAAAGTAAATCACGTGAATGTGAACAAATTGAAAACGAACAAATCTGGAGCAAATGAAGGAATCAATTGTTAGCAGTGCAAAAAAGTATGTGAATGCGCTAAATAGGAAGTAAGAATGTTAAAAGTGGAGATGAATAAAAGGTGAAGAAAGCCGTTAAAAGTAAAAAAAGAAGCAGGTTTGAATGTTTAGAAGCAAATGATGAAGTTTCAAAAAGAAAGATGCTTGAATTATATAAAGGAGGAAAAAAGAAATATTAAAAGTGGCATAATAGAGAAAAAAGAGATAAATGAACAGATTGGAAGGAGGGTGAATGGGGACAGGGAATAGGAAGCTCTTCTGCGAAGGAAGCGCGAAAAGTTACAAAGATAATAAGATATAATTATAGAACATATAAAAATAATGTGCTTTTGTACTGATGAATGTATGTGAGGGGAGTGGAAAGAAACACTTCGAAAAATGCTGGATAAATTCGAGTAATAAAGGATAGTGAATGTGTGATGGTTTGAGGTGCAAGAAAGAATATATATTTTGGGATACGTTATTAGCAAGTAGGAGTAGATGGGTAGATGAGGGAAAGTTGAAAAGAATGGGAATAGCAGGTATAGATGAAATTACGGTGAAATAATCAAGAACGGCATGTGCGAGATGAGTGATTGATGTGATTTGGAAGTTGTGTATTAGAAAGCGTTTATGGAGGGCTATAGTTCCGAGGGACTGGAGAAGAGCAATAAAAGTACCCTTATATAAGGAAGGGTAAGGGAGACTGTAGGAAATATAGGGGGAATTAGTTTATTGAGTGTGTAGGAAGATATATGCTGGTACTTTGGTTGAAAGAGTACGTACGAGTTTGAACTGGTAAGTACTGATTGGTTGAAAAACAATTGAGTTAGAGTGGTATTATAGGAACAAACAAACAGCGTGGGATCAAATCTTTACGTTTGAATAAATTTATTTGAGAAAATGAGTAAAGAATGAATAAATTGTATTTAGTTTATGGATTTGCAAACAGGCATGATAAGAGTAAAAAGGAACTCAATGGCAGGTGTAGTGAGATTTGGTGTTTGGTGGTAGGCTTCTGAATCGAATTAAAAGTATGTATGACGATTAGTAAGGGTGTGTAAGAATATATGGAGTCAAAAGTGGTTGTTAGTATTAATAGCGGAGTGAGAGGTAGGGGTGTGTTATGTCTTCTTTTCAATTTGGATGGAATGTTATTGAAAGAATTAGAGGTGGGTGCGGCTGGTGAAATGAGTGGAAGAATGGAGTTGAGTGAGGTGCCCTACCTATTATATGCGTGTATTTGGTTTTGTTGTGGTGAATCTGAAGAGGAGTTTGAGATGATTGGTAGAAGAGATTTGGCTGGGTGTTTAAAAAAAAAAGGGGTTGAAAAGTAAACGTAGATAAGATTAAGGTCTTGGTTGTGAGTGAGGACAGCTCCTCAGTGCCTGAAGATGTTAGATGTTACGCAGCCTGAACAAGGTCTGAGTTAAATATCTTAGGGTATATGTTAGATGAGAAGGGAAAACAGATTGATGGAGAGTGAGTAGAAAGTTCGTTGAATGCCAGAAGGTGACGCTGGTGCAATTAATAATCGTTGGTGAATGTAAAGGAACTAAATGTTTTGAGTGCCGCTAGGTCTTACATCGAGGGTATGGTTTACCCTGTGTTATCTATAGTAGCTGAGGACTAATGTCTTGGAAATAAAGTTAATCATCCTTAAAGTCAAGTGGTCAGATGACAATTCTTAGGCCAGCGTAAGTGTGAGAAGAATTAATAAATTGAGGAAATAACATATTAGAGAGTTGTGTGTGCACCCAGAGAAATCGAGATAAATAAATGAAAATATGCTTGAGATGTTTGGTTCTTGTGGAAAGAAAAGAAAGTTCGGTTAGTCGGTTGTTCAGCAATGTAGAGTGGCAGTGTGATTGGGAACCGACCTGGCTGGGAGACAGAAATAAAAGTGGATGAGTCATAACGATGTCTGAAGAAGAGAGTAATGTGAGTTTGCAAGAGCGCCAGCATAAAGTGCATAATAGAGAGTGATGCGGGGTTTGTGAGGGTATGGTTGTGGCCCACCTGAGCCAAGGGATGGAACCCTTACACTGACTGATTTAACATATGAGGGTCCACATGTTCCGTAAGCTCTTGGGTGATTTTTTTTCTGCGACGAGTTCTCACTAATCTAATGTAGAAAAGGTATAAAGCTGACTTTCTTTTCGACTTTTGTCATATTTCTTCTACTGCTTTTCTTTTCTCATGCATGTAATGCACCTTACCCCCACAGTCTTGGGGAAAGGAGGAAGATGAATATATATAGTAATGTTAATGGTTTAACACTTTTAATATCTTAAATAATTATGTGCTTTCTTACTGTTTGTTTTTTAACTACAACTAACAATTTGTATTATAAGTAATAAAAATTAATAAATTTAGTACTTCAAGTTTCTCCAGCTGAATTTTTCAAGCCAAAATCTTGCTCTGTAATGTACATACATGGTAAATGCTTAAACATAGTTCTTTGCAAAACTATCCTTGCAAGCTTAAAGAGATGACCAAAAACATTGATGATCTGATGAGAAATTGAGAATATCTTTTTATGAAGATTTATTTTTATTCCTAGAATATACTTACTCTGTCCTTATACTTTGCTGTTTCCCAGAACTTCTAATTGCAAAACATGGGTCTGACAGTTTAAAGCAGAATACACCAGTCAACCAAATTTTATGTTTCTTATTTTAAATTGGTCTGGTGTTTCTTGTAGAATTTTTTTGCTGATTTCAAATTTATTTGCCGAATTTTATAAAATTAGAGTTTTTAAGTAATAGATACTTAGAATTAAAAAAATTTAAATTGATATTTTTCTATTTTCTGCAAAATAAAATGTGTAGAGTGAACTCGAATAAAATCTACTTTTAGGTAATTTTTTTCTACTGTATTTAGCTTCAAGAATAGCCTTTTTTTTTTTTAATACCTAGCAGTAAATAGCAAGAATTTTTGAGTTATACGCCCTTTGGCAATATGTTTCAATTTATTGTCATATGGTTGGAAGCATTTATCATGTTCATCACTTAACATGTTTAAGGTTTTGTGGACAAAAGTTCAAATGGGAATATTTAAATGTTCCCTGTTCCTCAGTTCCTGTCGCTAAACATTTTCCCAATTCACTTATTACCTCTTTATCAAATATGTCATTGCCTCCATAAAATATGTCATCCACATGTGCGTATATTACTCCCATTAGCTTACTTCTCTTTTCCAACTAAATAACATGAGATTCAACTGACATTTTTCACCTAACTCCTTCATTACTAAACTACTTTATTGTACCACACACTTGCATTATCTTTCTGCCCATATACTGCCATCTTTAGTTCCTTATCCCTTCAGTTTTGGCTGACCTCTTTTGAAGGTTTAATATAAACTGTTCTTTTCAATTTATTCCCTTGAAGATATGCTGTCTTTATAATTCAAGTCTTGCACTTCCAACCATACCTATTTATTATATCTACACATAATTTGAGTGTCTCAGTCTAACATGTAAGAGTGTCCATTATACATCTCCATCTTCCTCCTTCAAACCTCTAACCACTAACTTTGCCTTGCACACTCTCCTTCCCCCTTATTTTTTCAGTAATCACCCACTGTGTAGTCAATTCTCTCTGCTCCTCTCTCTCTCCTCTCTCTCCTCCTCTCTCTCTCTCTCTCTCTCTCTCTCTCCTCTCTCTCTCTCTCTCTCTCTCTCTCTCCCCCTCTCTCTGCTCTCTCTCTCTCTCTCCTCCTCTCCTCTCTCATCTCTCCTCTCTCTCTCTCTCCTCCTCCTCTCTCCTCTCTCCTCTTCTCCTCTCTCTCTCTCTTCTCTCTCTCTCCTCTCCCTCTCTCTCCTCTCCTCTCTCTCTCTCCCTCTCTCTCTCTCTACTCTCTCTCATTCTCTCTCTCTCTCCATCTCTCTCTCCTCTCCTCCTCCTCTCTCTCTCTCCTCTCTTCTCTCCTCTCTCTCTCTCCTCTCTCCTCTTCCTCTCTCTCTCTCTCTCTCTCTCTCTCTCTCCTCTCTCTCTCTCTCTCCCCTCTGGTGTTCTCTTCTCTCTCTCTCTCTCTTCTCTCTCTCTCTCTCTCTCTCTCTCTCTCTCTCTCTCTCTCTATTTTTTTTTTTTTTCTCTCTCTCTCCTCTCCTCTTCAAAAGTTTTCCCCTCTCTCACTTTCTTCATTTGGACTTTCAAAAGCCACAGTTGATCTTCATTTGGACTGCTCTCAATGTTGATCCACTCTTTAAAATCCAACCAAGTTATTTCCAGTGTTTGTAGATTTTCTATGTTAAAACAATTATTCCATCTTTTACTTGTTGATTTACCTGCTCTACTTATTTTTTTTCACTTCTTTCTTCCTCTTCTACTTCCCATCACTCTCCATGTCTATCCTTTGTGGATCTGCCAATGTCCATTCATCTTTATCCAATTTTTCCTCATCTGTACTCATCTCTTCTTTTTCATTCTCTTTAGTTACTTTTTTTTCTTCTTACATCTCCACCTCTATTCTTTGTTTCTTTATCCTAGTTATTTGTATCCTATTCACTTTTTGAATTGACCCTCCATGTTTAACTACCTCTGTCCTTCCAGCCACTCCTATGATTTTTGCTAGTCCTCCATTCTTTTTCATTTTCTCTTTTATAACACACCTCTCCTATGATGGTATTTTCTATTTTGTGTTCCCTTATGTTTTCCACTAAAGCTCGTCTCATTTTTTCACTTGCCTCCTGTTGGTAATGAATTTCTCTAGCCTTATACATAGCCTCAAGATTTCCCTGATTAGCCTTTCTTCATACCCCTTCGCAAAACTTGAAGGCCTCTCATTGCCTATCATATTTGGGATATTAATGTTCTTACTAAATATTAATTGGCCCAGTGCATAACCTCATTTCATAATCAAACTATTCTTTGCTGCAATTGACAAACTAAACATTTTTTCTTCAACTTCTTGATTAATTTTCCCAATCAAATCTTTAACTAAGAATATCATTTTTCCACATATCCCATTATTCCAGGGGCTTTCTTTTGGCATGCTTCTTAACCTTATATTGGATCTTTCTTTTAAAACTTTTACATCCTCATTCTGAATTTCTAACCTATTATTAGTAGTACCTGGTGCTCCAAATATGGTTATCCATTTTTCCATGATTTGCTTTTCAATTTCCTCTTCTCTTTTACTTCTTATCCATGCTCCTTGGCAATAATGAGTTGCTAAATCCACCATTAAATGAAGCTATTTCCCTTTATTTTCCCCAGATCCATAGTTACAGTTTTATTAAATAGAGTTGCCATCAAAAAACCTACTATGGGTTTTGGTAGATTCCTCTTATGTCTTTCACACACTTCATATAGCTTTCATAAATTTCTCTTCAGCTCATCTTCTACCATCTTTATCACTTCGTCTTCCAAACCTTTGTCCTTGTCTGCATCTTGTATTACCTTAAAGATTTTCTCCCCTTCATGGTATCATCTCAAAGCAATCCTTCCAATAGTGTGTCTCCAAACATGAAAACAGTGAACAAAACAAACAATAATAAATAAACACAATAATAAAACTCAGGGAAAAAAATCAAACGCAAAACACACAAAACAACCACACAAATTTATTAAAAAATGCTTACCACGGCGAGGTGAACCGCTAGAGTAACCACCCCCTTGCCACAACAAGGTAAACCGATACCGCAACCGATTCAAAAATATACCACCACCACTACAAAGGTTAAATAGTAACCGCAAACTGTACCAAAATCGCAATACCTGCACCTTTAATCCAATATTATTGGTCAATGAACACCCGCGCGAATGTTCATAGATATCCCAAAACCTTAAATCTATACATAAAAATATTATAGTCTAATAATATCAATAAACAATGCTGCAGACTGTTCTCCAATAGTCCCTACTATTTCAACATACATTATGCCTCAAACTGTTCTCCAATAGTACTCCTTCTCAGTTTCTCCACAAGCTACCCTTACTGTTCTTTTCTCTTTCGCTTTCAACAAGTTTTTACAATCTATTTCTCTCCTCCTACAATCTTTTCCTGATGTCCTTTACCTGTACTTCTAGTTCTCTCTATAACCAAGCTATTCATAAATCCTTCCCTTTAAATCCTCCTTGGGTGTCACCTTCTTTCTGACGTTTCTCTGTGCTTGTGCAGAATAAGTAAAAAAAAACAACTGTGGAATACAGAAAAATATTGAATAATAATAATAAATTTAATAACTTTATGAATTAAAAATTAAATGAATCAATGAATAAAGTATGAATTAAAGTTTATAACTTTTATGAATTAAATAATTAAATGAATCAATGAATAAAGTATGAATTAAAATTATGAATTACAGTATAAAGAATATTAAATTAGTATGAATGAAATCGAAATAATAATATAATAATTAATGAACAAAAAAAATACCCTCACCACCGCAAGGTGCTTACCTGGGTGGTTGACCCAGTTTTTTTTTCTCTTCAACACCCTCTGAATCAATCCGAACCCTTCAAATCTGAGCCCTTCTGAACCCTTTACGAGCCTCAAATCAGTGAATTCAGACTAAAAATAAGAAATTTTTTTTTATACAACCAAATCCAACATTCATCAAAAAAGTCAATCAACAACAACATTCACACTTACCTCAACCAACAGAATGAAAATCAGTCACTGAACCCTCGTACATCGGCCGCTGAACAAAAAGGAACTTCAGAACTTCTAAGACCAGGAATTCAGACTAAAAAGAACAGGACATCCACCCTTCAATCGATCATAAAAATAATAATAATAATAATAATAAAATCATAATAATAATAATGAGAATAATAAACAATAACAATAATAATTATATTAATAAAGGACATTATATATTTACCTTTCGCACATGAGCCGTTGAAACAGTGAAACGTCAAAAAAAGTATTTTGAAAAAGAGAAAAAAATGTGTATTGTCTATATTGTCAATTTTATCTCATTTGATTTCACTGGAAAACATAATAATAAATAAACATAAAATTCACTTTGACTAAATTTTAAATTATATAAAAAAAAAAACAAACAAATAAAACTTTCACTGCACATCCATGTCAATCCTTGTTGGTGGACGTTCTAGAAGCACCCCTAAAAAAAATAAATAAGACTGGTAAATTATGAGACAAACAAAAACAAAAATCCAAATTACTACATCCCTCCCACCTAAGTTTGTCTCATAATTTGAACGACACCAACTTCATGCACTCGTTCTAATATTCTATAATCCTTTCTTCATAATCCAATCATACTCTTCCACTCTACCTCTACTCCTAGTACAAGGTCTCCTTGCACCTTCTACCTGGTCCCTATTACCATCCTTACTCCCGTCAACAATCACATCTTCAACTTCTACTATCTCATTAACACCTTCCAATTCGCAATTTCTTTATCAATCTCTCTTACTCGTGCATTTGCCTTTATTTTATTTACCACTTCATCCAATTCCACACAAAATTTACTGGCATCTTCCACTCTCATATTCACACTCCTATCCCTAACATCTCTTAATCCTGCTAACACACTTTCACTCTATCCAACGGAAACTTACATAACGTATAGGTCTGATTTAAACTCTGCACACCATTTCCACTATCCCACCAAACCCTGAAAAATAATTCACTCTCATCATCCTCATCAAATAATTTTTTTACTCCATCAGTCTTAATAACTTTAGCTTTTTCTCGTTTACATTTTTTCATCCTGCGTTTTTCTATTAAAACCAACTCTTTACCTTGTACCCCAAATCATTCACGTCCTTCCCAACACATTCTCATTCATTTCACTGTCAATTCATCCAAAACTAAACTTATATACTGGGTTAGCCTTCAAATATCCAGGTGGCTCCCTCCACGGCCTCAACTGCATCTGGTGTGCTCTTAGCTCATTCACTCTACCATTTTTCTCACTCTCAAGCACATAACTAACTCCATTTGACATCACTCTTTTCATGACAAAAGGTCCTTCAAATTTTCTCTCATCTTACTCGCATTCAACCGGCCCTTTTCAATCACCTCTTTCAAAACCTTATCTCCTACATCAAAACTTGCAAACTTCCGACTCCCTTTTCTCCAAACATCCCTATCACTTTCAGGCAACCCTAATCTTGGTTTAACAAACTTCTCAAAATTCATCACATACATACACGAAGACATACCAGTAACCCTATGTACAGTCATATTATATGCCCACAACACTTTTCCTATCCAATAATCCCATTCATTCTCTCGTTCACTCATTATTTGTAACATTTCACTCAACATCTGTACTGTTCTTTCAGCCAAACCATTCAAACTAGGCATATACAGTGTAGTCCGCACATGCTCAATCCCCCATTCACTCAACATTTGCTTCGGTTTACATACACACAGCAACAAAATCTCTCTCACTAACTTAGCTACTTTCGCACTAGTTTTATTCTTCACAGGCACTGCATATGCAAGCTGTCTCTTATGATCTACCATCACTACCATTCCTACATACCCACATGCAGTTACTTGTAAAGAAACGACAAATCACATCACACTAATCAAGGTTCATGCTACATCCATTTCGCAATACAGAAGGTTTTAGCATACATTCTCTGATACTTTCCTTACAGACACTCTTCACAAGTAGTCACCACATCCTTCACTATCTTTCACAACCAAGGGTTAAACACTCTCATACATTCCCACAATTTAAATTTCCCCTTGTGTCCATATCTGAGATGAATCACTAATGCCATCCCTATTTCCCCAACCACAGAAAACACTGGTACATACAAATCATCCTCTCTTACTTTCCTAATATAATACACCATATTCCCATATATAGCAAACTTTTTCGCAAACACCTTAAAATCATCTATCAACTGATCCCATAAACACACTTTTTACCTGCGTAATACATTTCCTCCATTCCGCATCCATATGGAACAATTCTTCTTGCATCATTCAATATCTCTCATACTCACAATTCCCTCATCACCCACACCAACTCTCACCATTCCTACGAAATCAGTCACACACATTCTCCTTCTGCATTCTAATTACTTTCCATTCCCCTTTCAAGCAATCTTTATTTCCCTACATCTACGACAGATCCATTCTTCTAAAATTCTTATCCCACACAAAAAACAATACTGGCATTTCGTTCTTCAATCAGCACAACAAACCTATGTCCAACTCTCTCTAACATACCTATCTCTACTTTTTAACAAAACCTCTTCCCAAGCTACTATTTCACCTGCCCAATCCTTTATCTTTAGCACTTGTATTTCCTCTTTAGGTATCTACCATGTCATTTGCTAAAGATCTCGAACCACTGATGCATTCACCCAAAAGAAATCTGAGATCCAGTATCAATCAACCCACAATATACCTTACCATCTACCTGCACTTTCACTGCCATTCTACCACTCATCCCATGTTCACAATACACTACCTCTTCAATCTCCCCAGGACAAATCATTTTCACATCCTCGTCATCCTCAATTACACAATCTTCTACTCCCTTTTCCAAAACATACTTCCTATTATAACTCTTTTTCTCTATTACCCAATTATAATGCACCCCACTCAAACACTGTAAATGCAGCTCACCTACACTATTTCTATCAATCCCCTCACTCCTATAAATTACAGGTCGTTCCCCGCCATAATGCACACACACAACTACTTTAAACAATTTACTTACAACAACCAACACCTCTTGCAACGGACTCACACCTCCATTACACATAGTCTTTAACTCTCTTACATACTGTCGCACCTTCTTAACTCCTATCTCTTCAGGTTTCTTACACACCTCAGTCATAACTTCCCTCCGCAATTCTTCTATACTCTCAGGCACTCTCAAAACCAACCCATCCTTGGCTAGATCCTGTAAACCATACAACACACTTTCGAATATAGAATCACCTCCACCTCAACTTTCTTTCCCTTTCATTAATCCTTTAGGCAAATATTCAGGATCTATCACCAACGTTTCATTCAAACTTAAACTCCCTGGTATTCTCGACATCAAATCAGCAATCTCGTTCCTTTCACCTGACACGTACTCAACCACATAATTGAAATCACTCAAATCTTCCAAAGTTCTAGCAAGCCGACTATCAACTGTCCTCATTCGCTGCAAATACACTAAGGGTTGATGGTCCATTCGCACCACAAACTTAATACCATGCAAAAACAGACATAACGACTTCAAAGCAAAACCTCAACTATTCCAAACCGCAAGCAGCCAACTCTCTTTCAATCGTAGAATACTTTCGCTCTGTCATTCTAAACGCTTTTGAAACATAAGCAATCACTTGTTTTCTTTCAATTCCTCATCACCTGCTCTTGGCATCAAACAACGCCCCCCATTACAATACCCACTTGCATCTGTATATATCTTTCCAGTGAATTCATCTCACTTAATCAGGGTAGCGTAATTCTACATCTTCGCAACTTCCGCTTTCAACTTCTCAAAACGCTTCACTTATTTCTGTCATTCATTTCACAATCCAGTACTCTTTCTTTTTTACCAGTCCAATTCAGTCACAAGGTTTCATTACCCAGTAAATCTTTCAATATGATAACTCTTCAAACTCTACCAACCCTAAAAATCCCCTCAACTCTCGAACAAACGGAATTCAGCAACTGGCCCTCCCAAAATCCTCATCGCCTTTGCTTAGCGCTTTCCTCCTTTCCCACAACATTCGTACAATCTTTTGTCTCCTTACTTCATTCAAACCTTCAGGCAACTATATTTTCTCAACCATCTCATCATGCACCCAATCTTTCCTTCAATATCACCAGCAAAACTCATCAAACATTCTCTCTCTCTCAAGTTCTCTATAATCAAAACAGAATACAAACTACCACCTTATTCCTCTCACTCTCTTCTTCTTTTTCACATCAGGCACCTTTGCATACATACTCTAGGATTGTCCATTTAATATACCATCAAATACATGTGCAACCCTTTTCCACTCTATACTTCGCATCATAACCATACCCACCAGAAACATGCTATTCTGGGCTACATCCACTCCTACATTCGCATTCCAACCTACCTTTACACTTACCACCATACCGCTTTCAAGACATGATCTTCAGAGTGCAAAGCGATTCCACACCTTTTACGAATTTCACCTTTACATCCCCATACCTTATTCACATACATCTGACATTTCCAATCCTTATTCACCTTTTTCTCTATCATCATACGATCAGGATGGATAATCATCCCATTCATACTTAAAAACTTATACCCTAACAACAGATCATACTTCTCATTCTTACTATCAATAACATAGAACTCACCTTCTTCCATACTTATACCTCCAATCTTAACACTCTCCCTAAATTTTGTAATGACCGGTTTTACCATATTACTAATCCCTTTAATATTCCCTTTTGTAGACTCTGATCTTCCTGTATATTCATCCTATCATACACACTTTTATACACTACACTGACCATACACCCAGTATCAATCAAAGCTCTCACTCCAATACCTCCTAATTGTATTAGGAAAGTTATGAATGGTATGATGGTAGCTAGTGCAATTAAATATGTGGTAAATGAAAGGGGACTAAGTCCTGAATGTGCAAAAGTTCTGCATGAGTTTATGTTGTTACTGGTATTATTGCTTAGTAGTGAAACTATGATGTGGAAAGTGAGTTATAGATCTGATATGCAGTCTTTTCAGATGGATAATCATAAGTGTGTTGTTAGGTGTGAGAAAAAGTGATAAAATAAAGAATGTGTTTATTAGGGAGTTATGTGGTATGACAAAAGGCTTGAATAAGAGTATAAATGAGAGTGTATTAAGGTGATTTCGTCATATGGAAAGGTTAGATGATAGTTGGTTGGTTAAGCAGTTGCATAGTGGTGATGTATTTGGAAATCATCCGACTGGGAAACCAAAGAAAAAGTGGATTGAGTTAGTAAAAGTGTAGCTGAAGGAAAGGGATGTGAATTTAATACAAGTGAGAAGAATTGTTTTATGGTGCATGTTTGTGCTTCCCACTCCTATTCTTGGAAACCAAGGAGCAGCTAATATACTGTATATATATATATATATATATATATATATAATA
>JABUQX010030551.1:0-13369 GCA_015478945.1 Trachelipus rathkii
GGAAAAAATAAGAGAGAGATGAGGTTACAGAGTAGTAATATAAAATTAGGGTTATAGGAACGAATAGATTGAGGATATGGTTGTGGAAGATTGAGTACAAGATGGAAGATAGTGAAAGAAGGAGGTAGGAGGGTTCCATAAGCAACTGATATTATATTGAAGAGGCATTTATAAATGCAGAGGTGCCATATATTGCTTCTCAATGCTGTTTTGTCACATAGTGTACGAAATTGAAGAAAGTCAGATAAACTCACTCCCAAGGTCACCCGCATCTGGAGAAGCCAAGAGCTTTGGCTGTTAATAGAATAGGGTTAAGGGACAGGCTAGGTGTAATAAGTAAGAAGAATCGAGTAATTAAAAGGAGGGAGGGAGAAGGTACTGGCTAGTTGGGGAATGGTTAAGTGAGTGTAAGAGAAGAGGTGAAGTGGGTTTGAAGTTAAATCGTAGGATAGGTAAGGTTTGGTATGTGTAGTTGAGGCAAACTTTGGCACCTTTCGATGTGACTTATATGAGGTTTATGTGTTAAGTGCTTCTTGTTCGAGAAGATTCCACGAGGGATTTAATATACTAGTTTGTAAAAAAATATATATACAGTGTATATTACTAATTATTAAATAATATTAATTATATATATGTAATTAAAAATTATAGGTGAAAAAAAGGGAGGGCCAGGATAATGCAGATGATAGTAGGAAAGTTGTGAATGGCACTTAAGGTGGCTGGTGAAAATTATCAATATAAAATATAATCGTTTGATTATGTATAAAGGACTTAAGTTTTTGAGTGATCATAGGGTCTTACAGTGAGGCGTATGGTTATCATATACGTGATAAATTGTAATATATAAGTGGTACTTATATTAATTATAATAATACTATATATATATATATTAGATATAATATTATAATATTATATATTTATATAATTTAATAAATATTATATTATATGATTATTTTAATGTAATATATGTGTTTACTCAATATAATTTTCTAATATATATTAGGTATATGAATATAATATTATATATATATATCATATATTTATATAGTATATAGTATATATATGTATATATTATCTATATATATAATAAATATATATTATATAATATATATATATATATTTTTGGAGCATCGTTACTCAAAAAAGTTTTTATTCGTTATCGATATGAGCGCGCGTCTTTGCATAAATGGAACTATATAGTAACAAGGGTTTTCACGACTCACTAATACAGTTAGGCTTTTAAGTCATTATATGACTACGGACATTAAACTTACGAATAAGTCTTACTTGAGGTTATTTAATAGGTTGTGTATATAAAGATTATTGACAGAATATTATCAATTAATAATTATAAAATAAAATTGCTAAAATTATTATAACAATATTACAGTCAAAAGCATGCACATATTATACCAATATTAAATACACGTATATATTTGTTTGTAATGATTCTTTTGGCCTTACCGTCTTTTCATTGTATTATTCAATGTCTTAAGATTTCTGTTGGTTACCTTGAATCTAATTTTTAAATAGAATATATCTAATTTAATTAACGATAAACATAAACAGCAACCTTGATCAAAAAGTAAACACTTAATTTAATTATTTATTTATTTTATATTAATTTATTTAACTTTCAATTTCATAGGTTTTAACATTTTATAAATATATAAAATGAAAATTTAAGGCCAGCTTTTAAAATACAGTGATTTAGTAGAAAAATTTGTTGTTACAGATTTTATTTTTGGAAAATAATTTAAAGTTTTCTGATGAATTATTGGATACTTGATTTCATGTAATCAATGGCACAAATTTGAGTCTGCTCCTGTCGAAGCTTTTGGTTGAGAATAGAAGTAAGCTCCCAATAGCATCTTTGGTACAAAAGGCAAAAGAAATTTCAACATATATATATATATATATATATATATATATATATATATTATATATTATATATATATATATATATATATAATATATATTATAAATATAGTAGTTATTAATATATATATAGATATATATAATTATATATATATATAGTATATATATATATATATAAATAATATAATATTATATATATATAATATATATATATATATAAGGGGCGTGCGCTCCCCACGACACGAATGGAAAAATTTTTAATAGTAAATAACGAGCAGTTTCGGCCACCATTATCACCCATAAGTACTTTAACACGCCTTAGTTTGCATATGTATGTTCTTTTATTTTTATATTTTTATAATTTTTTTGAATATTGAATACAACATCGAGAAAAATGAATAATTGAATGTGAAATCATATTTCAAAAAGAAAGAAAAAAAAAAAAAAAAAAAAACTACAGTGCAGATTAAAGACTTGCTAAAGTACTCATGGTAGACGAAAACATGTCGTATTTGATTTTTGTCCTTCATTTGAAGCGATTTACTTTTTCAGTGATACTTTAATCTGATGTCATATTTGTTCGACAAGACACTCTTAACTTATATACTGTTGATTTATTTGTTATTAATTGACTGATTTGTTTTATTTTGGAGTTATCACGAAGAGTATTACCATGCAAATTTTGTTTTAATAATTGATAATTTGTAAATTTCATCTTCAATTTTTTTCTGAGAATCCTTTCATTTTGATTTTCTAAGAAAGTTAATTTATTTGATATTCTTTTATAATATTTATCAATTTGCATAGTAGAATAGGATAGTTGCACCAATTAGGATAGTTAGTTTACTCCGGGGAAATTGATTGCTCTTCTCTCTCTCTCATCTTCTCTCTCTCTCTCTCTCTCCCCTCGCCACCCCCCCTCTTCTCTCTCTCCAGACTTCTCTCTTCTTTCTCGTCTTCAAGTACCTCCGTTTTGCTCTGTGTTTGGTTTGTTGGGTGTTTTTGGTGGTGGGGTTGTTTGGTGTGTTGGTGTGGCGGGGGGGGGGGTTGATGATTGTGTGGTTTTGTGGGTGTGGCTGGTGTTGGTGTGTGGTGGGCTGTTTGTGTTGGTTGTGTGGTTGTCGTGTGGTGGTTTGGTGTGTGTGGTTGTGGGTTGTGTTTTGTTTTGGTGTGTGTGTGGTGGGGTTTTTGGGTTTTGGGGTGGGTTTTGGCGAGGGGTTAGGGTGTGTTGGGTTGGGAGTTGTGGGTTTGGTGGGGTTGGTTGGTTGTGTTTTTGTTGTTGGTCATTTTGGGTTTGTGTCGGTTTTGGTTGGGTGTGTGGGGTGGTTGTTTGGGATTTTTTGGATGTTGTTGGGGTTTGGTTAGTGTTTGTTGGTTTTTGTGTGCGGGTGGTGTGTGTGGTTGGGTTGTTGGTGTCTGGGGGTTTTTTTGGGGTTGTGCTCGTTGTGTGTTTGTGTTTTGGTGGTTTTTGGGGGGTTGTGGGTGTTGTTTTTGGGTGGTTGGTTGCGTGGTTTTTGGGGTGGTGGTTTGGTGTGTTGTTTGGTTGTGGTGTGTTTTGTTTGGTGTTGGTTTGTTGTGGTGGGGGTGTGGTTTTGTGGTGTGGTGGTGTGTCTTTGTGTTTGTGTTTGCTCTGGTGTGTGTTGTGTGGGTGGGTGTTGTGTTTGTTTGTGGGGGTTGGGTGTTGGTGTTGTTTTGGTGTTGTGTTTGTGTTTTGTGTGTTGGGGGTTGGGGGGTTGTGTGGATTCGGTGAGATGCTGCGTGTCCATGGTTATCTTTTCTTTTTCTAATGTTTTTTTTATGGGGTGGGTGAGTGATAGTGGTGGGTGTGTGTGTGTTTGTTTGTGGTGGTGGTTGGTGTGTTTGTTTTGGTTGGTTTTTGTTTTGTTGTGTTGGGGGGGGGGTGTTGTTGTTGTTGGGTTGTTGTTTTGGGTGTGTTGTTGGGGGTGGGTTTGGGTTTGGTGTGTTTTGTTGTGGTTGGTTGGTTTGGTTGTGTGTTTGTTGTTTTGTTGGTGTTGTGGGTGGGGTTCGGGTTTGTGTTTGGGTGGGGTGTGTGTGTTGGGGTTGGTTCGTGTGTGGGTGGTGTTACTCATTTGTGGTGGTGTATGTTTTGTGGTGGTGTTGTTTTGGTGGTGTGTTTGTGTTTTGCCTTTGTATCTTCGTGTGGTTTTTGTGTGGGGTTTTATTGTGGAGTTGTTGGTGGTGGGTTTGGGGGTTGGTTGTTTTGGTTTTTTGTTTGTTGGTTTGGTGTGTGGGTGGGGTTGGGTGGTTGTTGTGGTGGTGTGTGTGTGTGTGGTGGTTGTGTGTTTTTGTGTGGGTTTGTTTTGTGGTTTGTGTGGGTGTGGGGTGGTGGTGTTGGTTTGTTGGGTGTGGTTTGGGGTGGGGTGTTTTGGTGTGGTTGTTGTTGGTGTTTGGGGTTGGGGCGTGTTGGGTGTGGTGGTTGGTTGGTGGGGTTGGTTGGTGTGGGGTGTGGTGGGTTGGGGTGTTTTTGTTGCTTCGGGGTTGGGTTTGTGGTGTGTTGGGGGTGTTTGTGTGTTGGTGTGTGTTGTGAGTGTTGGCTTGTGTCTTGGTTGTGGTTTGTGTGGTGTTTTTTGAGTGTGTTTGTTTTTTTTTGTGTTGTGGTTGTTGTTAAATTTGGTGTGTTGGTTGGTTGGTTTGTGTGGTGGTTGTTTTGTTTGTTGCGTGGTTTTTTGTAGCAAAAGGTTCTGTGCTTTTTGTTCTGTGTTGTTGTTGGTGTGTTTGGTGTGTTGTTTCCTTCCTCTGTGTGTGTTGGTTGTGTTTTTTTAATAAATCTAGAGAAGTCCTATAACTCCGCATGGAGAGTGGTTGTTTTTGGTTGTTGCTCTGTGGTTGGTGGTTGGTGGGTGCGGTTGTGGGTTTTGTTTTGGTGGTTGTGTGTGTGTGTGTGGTGTGGTTGGTGTGTGTGGTTTGTGTGTGTTGGTGTTTTGTTGTTGTTGCCACGGTGGTGGGGGTGGTTGGTTTGATTTAGTGTGGAAGAGCAGTGTTCGTTGTGTGTATGTGTTGGAGTGTGGGTTGTGTTGTTGTGGTGCGTTGTGATTTGGGGTTGGGTGGGTTGGGGGTTGGGTTTTTTGGGTTGTGGTGTGGTGTTGTGGTGTGTGTGTGTGGTGGTTGGTGTGTGTGTGTGTGTGGTGATATTGTTGTTGGGGTGTGGGGTGGGGGGTTTTGGGGGTTGTGTGGGGTTGTGTGTTGTTGGGGTTGATGGTTGAGTGGTACATGGTTGGGTGGTTGGTTTGGTTGGCGGTTGTGTGTTGCTGGTTTGTTGATGTTGTTGGTGTTGTGGTTTTGGGGTGTGGGTGGGGGGGTTGGTTTGTTGTGTTGGGGTGTTTGGGTGTTGGGGTGTTGGGGTGTGTGTAGGTGTTTTTGTGGTGTTTGTTGTTGTGTGGTGTTTTTTGTGTGTTGTGTGTGGGTGTTGGGTGTGTTTGGCGTTGGTTTGTGGTGGGCGTTTTGGTGGGTGTGTTTGTGGTGATTTTTTTGGTTTTGTTGTTGGGGGGGTGTGTGGGTGTGGTGTGTTTTTTTGTGTCTGTTTTTGTTTGTTTTTTGGTGGGTTTTTTGTGGTGTGTGGTGGTTGGTGGGTTTTGTGGGTGTGTTTTGTTGTGTTTGGGGTTGTTTATGCTGGTGTGGGTTGTGGTTGTTTTTTGTGTTGGGTTGTGGGTGTGGGTGTGGTTATTGGTGTCTCTTTTGTTTTTCTGTGTCTTGTGTGGTGGTGTGTGGTTGTGAGTGTGGTGTGGTTTGTGTTGTTTGGGTGTGTGTGTTGGTGGTGTTTTGTTGGGTTTTTGTGGTCGGGTGGTTTGGGTGGGTGTGGTGTTGTTTTGTGTGGTGGGTGGTGTTTTTTTGGTTGTTGGTTTTGTGGGGGTGGGGGTTTGGTGGTTTGTGGTTTGTGGGTGTTTGTGTTTGGTTGGTTTGGGGTTGTGGTTGTGGGGGTGTGGGGGGGTTTGTGTGGGTTGGGGCGTGGTTGTTTGTGGGGGGTTTTTGGGTTTTGGGCGTGTGTCTTTGTGTTTGGTGGTTTTGGGGGTATGGTCTTGGTGGTGTGGGTGTGGTGGGTTTTGGTTGTGTTGTGGGGTGGTTGGGTGTGTGGGTGTGTGTTGTTGTGTGTGGGTGTTTGGTTTTTGCTTCTTATGTGGTTTGTTGTTCGTTGTTGGTGGGCTTTGCGAGTTCGTTGTTGTTGCGTGTCTCTCTGTTTCTCCGGTCTTTCTCTGTTCGGGGTGGGGTGTCTGTGTGGTTCTTGTGCGTCTCGGTGCTGTGGGTGTGTCGTCTTCCTCTCTCTCTTCTCTCTCTCTCTCTCTCTCTCTCTCTCTCTCTCTCTCTCACATTTCTTTCTATATATATTAAAGTCCAATTATCAAAATTAAATCTTTTTTTTTTCAAAATTAACTGAAATACATAAAATCTTTCCTTGTCACTAGACGCCATTATTTTATGAAAATGTTTAGTTTTTGAAGTAGTTGCCTCGGAGGAAATTGCGTTGCAAAAGATTGCTTCTGTGTCTTTTGTTTTACCTATATTTAATTCGTTAATGCTCAAAGCTTGAGGAAAATAGCAAGAAAAAACTGATATACATAATTCAAAAATAAATTCAGACACATAGACTTACTGCTGGACACGGCGAAATATGGGGGGTCTTGCGTGGCGTTATGGATGTGTTCGTGGAGGTGTAAAGTGGTTTTGGCTTCTGTGGAATTTGTTTTCCTTGTCGTTCAAGGTATGTGCTTTGTGGGTACACGGGGGTTCTGGTGGGTGGGTAACATTCGGATCTTTAAGTGGATATTGAGGTGATAGTGATAATATTTGTGTATGAGTGAGTTAGGTATGTATATTAAGTGCTCTTTATTGCTCTTTTTTCCGGTATTATTATATATTATATTTGTTATAGTATGTTATTACTATAGTATAAGTTTGTTCGTGGTTATAATATAGTATTATATCGGGTGGGTGGGTGTTAGATATATCATGAGTTTAGTTGTGGTGGGTATTATGTTAGTTGTGAGGTGGTTTGGTGTAGTTATGGTGTATAGTTAGTTAGTTTTATTGGTGGTTAGGTAATTTTATTATATATCAAGAATTGTGCACTTTAAGTACCTTCCACTGGTTAGGAGCTGCCCACTTACCAACCCGGGCTGGGTGTTTATGGGTAAAATTGGGAGATTTGTTATTTGAAATATAGGTATATGTAATATATGACTCTATTAAATAAAAGTGAGTCAAGTGAACAGGAAAGTACAGAGATTTTTAGTTTATATATAAGTTTATTAGGTATTTATATATAGTGATATTTATGTGAGGTTATTTTATGTGTAGGTTTGTAGTATTTGGAGGTTGTAGGTGGATTTGTGTGGATATATATAGTTTGTTATTGAATAGGGTGGATGCGTGGTTGTATATATATATAATAATATATATATATATATTAATTATATATATATATATATATATATATATATATATATAAGCGGCGGCAACTCCGTTAAACTTTTTACTAACTCGGGATCTCTCTTCTCTCCATATATAATATATATATAATTATATATAAATATATATAATTATATATAATATATTATATATATATATATATATATATATATATTATATATATAATATATATATATAATGTGTGTGTGTGGTGTGGTGTGTTTAAAATAAAAGTTGAGTAGTCTACCTTATGTTATGCCTTAAGGAGAATGTAAAGGCATATAAACAATTTTTATACCTCTAAAATCTAAATTCACACACAGAAATCTCGCTATTTCACTTCCGAGCACGGAAGAGTCCACCTTTTTAATTGATTTAAAAATAGCGTTATTTAACCCTTGATTTTTTAAACTTTTTGTTTACAATTTTACATAATCTTTTTAATATTTATTAAGTAACATTTTCATTCATTTTGTACCATGATTTTTTTCGGAGAAAATCAATGAATGTAGTTGAGAGTCTTTTTGAGGTCGTGTTTAACATGGCAAAATTTTATTTGTAAAAATATCGAACGTTTTCTATAATGTTAACTATTGTCAAAGGAAGTAGCTAATATATGTGTGTAAGTATAATATAAAGTAGAGTATATATATGTAGTATGGTTAAAGTAAGTTATATATTTATTGTGTGGAGGGTAAGAAGTAGATGTAGTTGTGTGGAGGGTAAGAAGTAGATGTAGTGGTGTGATATATATAGTATAGTAGTGAGGGTGAGGTTGTGAGGGTAATATGTGATGTGGGTGCGGGTATATTGAGGTATGTGAGTGAGATAACTAATGATATGTGAGTGGAGTTAGGAAGACCTCATTGGTGTGTGGGTTTGTGGGTGGTTTTGGGTGTTGAGTGTTGTGTTGTTTTTTTGGGGTTTTGTGGTTGGTTTTTGTGGTTTCTTGGTGTTGGGGTGGTATCTTACAGTATGACTATATCACGAGCACACCGTGTGGTAAGAGTAGTGTTGTATTTGTGTGGGGTTGAGAGTATTGTTTGAGTGGGATGTGTCTATTGTGTGGGGGATGATATCAGTATGTGTGATTGTTGATTGGCGGAGTGTTTAGAGTTGTGTTCGGATATGAGGAGAGTTGTGTGAAAATTTTCTGGTATTTTTGTGGTGTGATTGTGTCCGTTATGCCGTATGCTATGAGAGATGTATGGTGGTTTCATATGATAGGTTTTGGGTAGGGTGTTGTGAGTGAGAGGTTTTTTGGAGGCTATGTGGTCTGTAGTTGTTTGCTTTTTTCTAGCGCTGGTTAGAAGGGTTTGGTTGTGGTTGTGTTTGGGTGTAGTGGGGCTTAGTTTCGAGATTGCCTCCGCTCACGATATGAGGTAATTTTTAGTTGTTTTGGTGGTTGTGTGTGGGGTGGTGTTGGTGGTGGGGGCATTATTTATGAGGATGCGTATGACGATGAATATTGGTGTAGGGGTATGGATATAATTAGTAATGGTGATAAGCTGAGAAGCATGGGTTGGGCTTGTTTTCTGTTAATGCGGTTGTGAATTGGAGGAGAGGATATAGTGCAGTTTGTTGTGTGTGTTGTGTTCGTTATGTTTGTTTTGTTGCTCTCGTCTGGTTGTTGTAGTGATGGTGGTTGTTGTGCGTGCGCTTGGCTCGTGGTTTCATCGCAGTGGTTTTTGTTCTATCCGTTTCGGTCTGTTCGTGTGTGCGTTGCGGTCTGGTGTCTTTTGTTGTCGATTGTTTTTGTTGAGTCATGTGTTATTTTGTTTTTGTGTTTTTTGCGTGTTTTTGGAGTTTTTTACTTTGGTTCACTATTTTTGTGAGGAGTTATAATGATGGAGTTTGTTTGATAGATGCGTGTGTGATGGTTGTGTATGGTAAGTGTTTGTGTTTTGAGTGGTTATATGTGATGAGTTATTGTAGGTGAGTGTTTGGGTTTGGTTTGGCTATATAGTATTGGGGGTATTAGTATAGTTAAGTATGTGTGTGTAGTATAGTTGTGGTATATATATATATAGAGTTTGTTGGTATAGTGGGGGTGAGGTTTTGTATGTGAGTGTTAGCTATATGGTAGTTATATGGTGTTAGTAGTATTTGAGGAGTGTTATCTTGTGTGGGGTAGTGTTAGTATGGGTGTATATGAGTATATAGTGATGTGGGTGTGTGTGAGGTTTATTTGTTTATGAGTGAGGTGAGTGTGAGTTTTAGGTGTTTTATTGATTTTTGGTTGGGTGTAGGTTTATATGAGTGAGTGGTTGTGATTTATGAGGTGATGTGGCTGTGATGCTGTTTCGGATAATGTTTATGTTGTAGGTGTTTAGGCATGGTGGTAGGTTGGTGGGTGATGATGTGTTGTTGGTGTTTAGCGGCCATGTTGTAAGAAATTGAGTGAGTCGCTGCTGATATATGTCTGTTGGTGCTGAGTGTCGCTGGAGTTGCGTAGGTGTTATGATTGGCGATGATGTTGTGAAAACTCTGATTCTCTTATTGGTAGAGTTTCTCGAGTGAGAGTGGTGCGTGTTGCTCATATGGTGCGTAGAGGTAGAGTTGGGACGTAGCTATAGGCTCATGGCATCTAATGTTATTTATATGGTTGATAGTGAGGTGATAGTTGGTGGTATGAGTTATTTGAGTTTATAGTTTGTAGGTGAGTAGGGTGAGTTGGTTTTATATATATATATATATATATATATAATATATAATATATATATATATATTATATATATATATATAATATATATAATATAATATATATATATGTATATATATATTATCATATCCACTTGATGGACTTTGCCAACCATTAAACTCTTAATCCTCTCTTTTTCTTGCTCTTCTCAGTTGTCTACTTGTAGTTTACCATCCTTTCAGCACAAGTTTACCAGCCCATTCACGAATGTCAGCCCTAGTGTTCATCTTGGCCGTCTCATCAAATAGTGTCTCGAAAACTGGAGAAGTTTATGCCCTATCTTTTAATGTTCTATATTGAAATGTTTATTCTCTCTCACGTATTTATTAGTTTATTCTGCTTTCTGCATACTGACCTTCAACAATCTTCTCTAGAATAACATTACATCAGCCTATCTCATCCTTTCGTCTGCTTTCTTTAAAGTCCTTGCCTCTTGTCCATAGGAGAACGTTGACCACTTTTCTTTTACTCACTATTTTTTCTAATAAAATAAAAAAAAAATTAATAATAATAATAATAATAATAATAATCATAATAATAATAATAATAATAATAATAATAAGATGTGAAGTTCTTAGAAAAATCTTAACACATTTCTCAAGTGCAAGATTGTTAGAATATGATCATAAAACGGTATTTTTTAATTAGCTAAATATATCTATGACATTTCTAACGTTCAATAACTTATCTTGTATTGGTAAATTGAAAAAAGTTATGAAAACTTAGCATCGTTTCAGATTGTTATTGTTACGCCTTTACTTATTATAATTACGACCTAAGTAATGTTTACTTTGATTACAGTTTAAAAGGCATGTTTTAAAAGCTATATAGCGTCTATAATACTTTAACATAAGTTTTCTAGAATAAATAATCTCTTTCAAACTCTTAAAACTGTATCGCCAGAAATATGGATGTTAATAAAAAGGATGAATTGAAAGGTTGTGCTTTTAAATTTGATGAATTTTCAACTCAAATGAAACTGCCATCTTATATGATTGTATTTATGGCATAACTCTATGCAATATATCGTTTTCAAATCAAAATCTCACATGAATTTGCTATTTTTATAATTTCTCTATCTTTTCCAATGACAATAGTTAAAGATTTTTTAATCTCATTTGACTTGTAAATAAAATCCGTGTATTAATTGTTGAGTTGAATGTTAGACAAATATATTTTGTTTGGATTCCAGACCATGTGAAAATAACACTGCATGATGGAGCAAGAAATTCTTATGTCAGTATACCTTCTACTTTAAAGTATTCAAACACTGAATTTAATATATTAATAAATAATAAATGATTTCAGCTTATTAGAAAAGAATTCGAATGAGCTTAGATATCTTTGATCAGCTGTATATTAAGCCTCAGATATTCTTTATCCAAGATTGGTCTAGTATGTATGAATGAACGTGAGAGACGAAAACAAATTGAATTGGAAAGACAAAGACTCGTGTCTTTTATTTTCAATGATTCATTTATCTTTTTTGAAGAAGCTCCAATCGAATGCATGCTCTTAATTAATAATAGTTCAATAAGATTTATTATTCTAAAATCTAAAGTATTTTTATTTTACCTTACTATTTTTGGTTGCCAGAGAATTATATATAGAAACATTACAGCAAATTTGTTTTAATAATTCTGTGAATTTATAAACTAGTCTTGCTTTTCTAAGTCTTTACATTTTGATTCGCTTAGAAAACTTAATTTATTTAATATTCTTTCAGAATATGCAACTGTTTGTGTAGTGAAATAGGTTATAGGACTGACTGTTGTTGCGCCCATCAAATTAGTTGCACATACCATTGCCCTCTTCACAGTCCTGTGCACTATATAAATATGCCTTATATTACTGATATCATATATATATCATATACTCCACTCTCACCTACTACCTCCCATTTCCTATGCAGTCACTATTTTACAATTAGCGATAAGTATAATGGGAGGTAGGTAGTTAGTATAGGTACTAAGAGCTCTCGTCCTGCCTAGCCTGACTTCCTATATTAACCTTTGTACACAGCAGAACTCGTTATATCACATGCACTATGATCAATTGAGTATTATATATATATATATACATAGTAAAACATCTATACATTGGTAAATAATCGTAATTAAGGCAATTAACATTAGCTACCGTATATAATAAGTAACATTTTTGTGATCTTTTATAACGAGTATTGTTAACCTTATCCAAAAATCAGTTACCATACTAAAATTTTTTTTTAATTTTTCACATATTGATAAATATAAATACCAACTAGGATTTTTTTCCGTACCGCATCGCACCAAGCTTGGAGGTCTTGCACCAAAACCGCACAGGTGTGTCAGGCAACCTTATTTCCAACTACATTAACCTTGCTTTTTTTTTTTAATTTTTATGGTTAAACTTTAATAATGAGGATTATCTTTGGTAAAGGAGACAAAGTTTGAAGAAAGAACTCCGGCAGGAGGTTTGAACGTGAAATTTGTGTCTCGTCAACACGAAGAAGATCAATGTAGGATAAAGATAAACAACTGTAGCTGCAACCCTTAAAGATCCATTTCATGCGAGGTGCCGTTATCGCCCTCTTTCTTTATTCTTGATATCCTCTATGTTTATTCCATCATCAGTGTTTCTGAATATAGTAAAAGATATTACGCCACTTCTACTTTAGGAAATCAGAAAAAAATGGACTGATAACTTTGTTCATTTGTTCGGCTTAGTGATTATTATTTGTTCTACGTAAGGTTGTAGAGTTTTTTTTATATTTTTGCTTCTTCGAATGCAGCTCTTATATGCAAGTTAATAAGATTATGGTAATCAAATATGCTTCACATTCTATAAATCTTTATTACTTACTTATCATATATAATATACAAATATTAATATTTATTAATAATAATATATAATATAAATATAATAAAGTATATATTATAAATATATATACTATAATAGTATATATTACTTCTGAGAAATATTTTTGTTTATATTTGCGTTTTAACAGCCACAACCATCGTCATATCTCAAAAACTACCAATTCTACAGGCGAAAAGGAATCATACATCTGATGACATCTCGTCCAATTACTTAGTGCCGGAAACATGCTAAAAAAAACAAAAACAATAACAGATAAAACAAACAATAAAATCTCCAATAAACTACACATATATTGTAGAGTATCAAAGGGAGTTCATGAAATCCTAGGAAAATTTAGATCAGGAAGTAGCCCAAAAGATCACACAATAAAAGTACATTTTTCTTAATAATTACTTACTAATATGATCGAAGAGACCTAATATAGTCGACCTTCCTTCTTTCGCTACTCCGTTAAAATAAATAGACTTTCTATTAACATTGTTCTTTCTTATCTCCTACTTTTCA
>JABUQX010030552.1:0-17500 GCA_015478945.1 Trachelipus rathkii
ACGGAGTTCGGCGTAGAGGAGTTTTTATCGGGTAACTGCTTTCCTAGGATTTCAAAAGCAATGACACTGGATATGCCAATGTTTTAAAAGTAAATTTATAAAAGTAATTGTTAGGGGGGGGGGGGGGGGGGGGGGAGTTGTTAATAGTGTAATTGTGTAATGATGTAATAGTGTAATTGTGAATGTGGTGTATGAAAAAGGAGTGGCTGACTGGGATTAGCCTATGACACTCTTGTGTAGAAAAAGCGTGAAAATGAGATGCGAAAAAGGGAAAGACAATTGAGCAGTGAAATGCTTCACATTTCCTAGCACCACCATATATAATATAATATTATATTATATAGTACTAATATATATTAATATATATTATATATTATATATTATATATATATATAGTATAGAGAATATATATAATATATAGTATATATTATATTATAGATATGTAATATATATATATATCTTATATTATATATATATTTATAATATAGTATATAGTGATATATATTCGAACTTCAGGAATCACAATTTGAGAGAGGCGTTTCCGGGAGATTTTTAGTCAACGTTTTGGTTCTTAGTTTCTTTTCCTTAACGTAATTATTCAGTCTTCTTCTGAGCCTTCCTCATGTCGAGATCGAAACTCTTTCAGGACCTCGAAAGTTTTAGACCAACACATTCGTAAATAAGTTAACTATTTTAGGTGATTCTTCCATGCAGAGATCTTCTTTTACAGGTATAAAAATACTCTATAGAGTTCTATAAACAATACTACTGAAAAATAATATAATAATAAAATAATAATTAAGTAATAAATAATAATAATAATAAATAATTAATAATAATAAATAATATTAATAATAATATAATAATAATAATATAATATAATAATAATAATAATAATTAATATATTTAAAGCTATGATTATTTTGTCGAGCAAATGTTCCTTGAAGGAAATGCCGACAGAATTATAATATTTAATATTATAAATGTTTTTTTTTCGTTTTCAACTTCCACCAATTTATTTCTAAAATATGGAAAGAAATTGTACGAAACCCTCCAAATTTTCCAAGAATATCGGCGATATTGTTGACATTGATATCTACCAAAGAGTTGCTGTTTTCTGGTGAATTTGATAATCGAGGGTTTTATAACCTCTATGCCTTAGCATAAAATTCATTAAAATTTGGATTCAGAATTTTCGTGGCCATTTCCGAAGAATATCCTTATAGAGTTTATATTTGAATTATTAGTAAGTTGTTAAATTTGTTTGTTTACCTACTTCCTGTATGAAGAATTTATTTATTCTAATTATTTATAGATTTATTTAATATCTGAATTTTATTCATTTACTTATTTATTTATTTTTCAGTATGGCACAAAGAATGGTCCTGGAAAGTGGAAAAAACTACGGCCCCGAAAAGTACTGAAACATCATGAAATGATTTTAGATAAAAGAAATTTTTTGTAGAGATAAATTTCCTAAGGATGGCAGATTATATCAGGAATAGCGTCAATTCTTTATTTGTGTGGCTTTTCTTTTTGGTTTCGGCCTTTTTCCATTATTGGTTTAGTTTTTCGATGGCTTATATTTTGGTCTAATCAATAATATGATCAATTTTCGGAAGCAATTATAATGGTGAATTGCTATTAGCATTCCGCAAGAGTATTGCAAATCCGAAGTGATAAATATAATTAAAATTATTATATATTTATAATATGATATCACTTTTAGATTTAAAATATATTGTTCTTTTAATTGGTTCGCCTTGGAAATATGTTGTCCCCTTAATTATCAAATGGTTTGCATAAATAGCAGATTTAAAGAACATTTCGAAGCAAAAAATAAAGTTTGATAGCGTATATTTAATAACTGAGAGTACTTAGGGAGTATGACAAACTTTATCTGAAATGACTTCACAAAAAATACGAATAAAATATTTAGAAAGAACTTCTTTTGTTTTTATATTCGATTATTTTTCAAAACTTGAGTTAAGACAGGCCCTGCAACGAAGTTTTCCCTATTTAGTCAAATGTTAAATACGTCATTTAAAACATGCTTCAAAATTTATTCGTTTCAGGTATCCGATGAGATACTAGTTAAGGAAGATTTTGCATTTATGTAGATTTGCAACGCCGCAGGAATAATCGAAGCACGTTTGATATTTTTAGATAGCTTCTATAAGTCGTTATTATATATAAGTGCTTGATTGATGGCTGGTAGGTTTATTTGTATATCATACGGTGTGAGTTGTTGTGTGAGATTTTGTGTAGTTTATGTTGTTTTTTGATTGGAGAGTGGGTTAGTGTGTAGATTGGTTTGGGTTTGATTTATATATTGTTATTTTATACTATATAGAATTTAAGAATAAAAAGTAATGCAAAAATTGTTGAAAACTTTTTAATCGAGTGAATTGTTAGTCATTGCACTATTGTTTGGGTTGGGTTGTTGGGAATCTATAAGAATAGATTTTAGGAAGCGTGTGGAATTTCGAATTCTCTCTTGTTTATAGTTTCCTTTTGTTATTGTTTTATATTCTAAAACTTGATTAGGTACATTGTCGTGCAACGACGTTTTTCCCTATTTATAGTTAAATTGCATTAAAAGCATTCTCAAGACTATTCGTTACAGTATCGAGATATACTTAAGGAAAGTAGCGATTGCAATAATTGCAACGCGAGGAAAAATCGAGAGCCTTTATATAGATTAGGTTCTTTATACGCGTTAATATATTAATATTACTACTTTATATAGATGAGTATATATAGTAGCATATATTATAATATATATATATAATATATATATATATATATATATATATTATATATTATATATTATATGATAAATATATAATATATATATATATATATAGTATATATATATATATAAATAGAGTAATATGTGAATTGTTCGGACAAAAATAAAAAGAAAATCACCTTCGATTATTGGAAAAAAAAAGTGGTCGTTGCACAAATATGCAACGAAGGCAGGAGCCGCCACTGATATATATACAAAGATCACATTGATTAATTTCAAGTAAGAGTAATATATATATATTATATTATATGCGGATGATATATATATATACTATTATATATATATTTATATAATAATATAGTATCGTCAGTTCTTAAATATGAAATCCCACATTAAACATTAATGAATTGACTTTCTCAGCCGCGCATACGGTTAAGACCCTACATAAAGAGTAAGATGCTAATAATTATTTTATGCCGTCGTAACATAAAACGTCGATGCAGTATGAAAAACTAAAACATATTTGGTAATCTTAAGGATCAGAGACAGAAAAAATCGGGAATGCAATAAATATTAAAATCAAAGAAGAAAGAAAAAAATTTTTTTGGTTACATTGTGAAGATAAACGTGAGTTTCGATATAGTGAGGCACTCTAATCAGGTTAAATGAGGTAGTAATATTAGCGATAGGGGAAAGCCCACCGACGTAATAGTCCGCATATGTTACCATCCAACGAGAACAGCGATGTGATATATATTGACATCTTACGATAATTGGAGACTAATCCATAAGTCGATTCTGCTCTGCGTGACAAAAAAGAGCGATATTCCATACGAACTCGGGTAGGATCGTCTATATTCCTCTATATTTATACTGGATTATGATATATAATTTATAGAGAGTACCTCACTACCACACTACAAGATTTTGGTAAGTGTAGGACTTGGTGTTAAGTTGTCATGCCGAAATACTGCTTCGATATGCTCTCACTTTCAGAAGAAATTCTAACTAGCCGAGAGGAGAGTGCAGAAGAGCGTGTATATTATATAACGGGAGCAGAGTATTAACAGTGCGAGAGTGCTGGAACACTCACCTCGCGAAAAGCGAGATATATATATATCCCGTTACGATAAGTCTCACGAATCACGTGTAGTGAGTAAAATGGCCATAGTTTCCATTATTATCAGTGCTTGCAAGCAGAATATCTTATCAGTCCGCTCAATCATTCAGGTTCGAGACCTGACGTATTTTAGGTGTAGGTTGGATGGTAAAACACCGGCCAAAAGGAAAGGCTCTCGCCAGATACTAGTTGAAAGCTTAAAGTTTTGCTTCACTAATTTTTGAGATATTTGATGATATCTCATCTTTTAATCTTAAAGGAGTAAATAATTTTTTTTTTATTTATGGACTAAAGAATAACATCATTTCACCCCCAATTTTAGTTCATAATATTAATTGAAGGCTCTCTTCTTATATGTGTAGAACAATTAATATACTAATTGTGTAGAACATATAATATTAGTGTTAAATCATAGGAGGCATAGTAATTAGTTTAATAAAATAACATAAAATAGCAGTGATTAGTAGTGATTGATAGTGAGATATATTGAATTTGTGTTTAAATTAGTGCTTATTAATAAATATTATAATAGTTAACGTTAAAATTCAATGTATATCTTGTGTATTTATGTATGTATTTATATATGTATTATATGTTTTTTTTTTATTTTATATTTATTTTATAACAAAAGCCACCCGGTAGCTCATTGGGTGGTAGAGCACTCGCCAAAACAAGCGAGGGTCCCAGGTTCCCGCAACTGGTCGGTGGGAGAATGTGAGCTATTTCTCCTTGGGCTTGGCTCGTCCTGTTCGGACGTAAATTGAGTACACTCCCTCCATAGATTAGGGTGTCTGCCGTGAGCCGGTGTTTGTTTATTTCTGTAAAGTAGGTATAGTATATATTATATATATATATATATATATATATATATTTAATATATTCTATATATATGTATAAGTAAATATATATATATAACGTAATATATAATATATTAATTTTATATATAATATTAATAGTATATATAATATAGCGTAATATTTAAGTATAAGATATAATATATTAATTATATAATGATATATATAATAATATATATATAATATAATATATATATTATATTATATATATAGATAGTATATGTATCTGTATCTGTATATGTAAAACGAAAATTGATAGACTGATATAGAGATAATTAATATTAAATATTTAAAGGAAAAAATATTTTATAAAACAATAGAATATCAAATTCAATTATGCAAATGAACGAAAATTTCACAATATATTGAGAGTTGCAAATCGATATTTTAAAAAGGAATTTCCTTGGTGGTTCAAGACAAATTTATAACTACTGTTGAATAAAGATATATCATATATTGTTCAAACAACATTGTTCTAGTGTTACACTCGAGAATTATACGCCAAACAGATTCCGTTTAATCTCTGTCGTCTATTCAATAGGTAACTTCGTACCAAGTCTTGATCCTTTCGCAGAGTTCTGAATAGAGTGTTTAGCAGCTAGTACTGGTGGTGGCATGCTGGGCGAGTATATATCTATCAAAGTCTTTTCTCGTCGACTGAAAGAAAGGTTCAGTTCTCCTTTAAGACTTGAGACAACAAGATTTTTAGTTCTTCACTACTCAAGTTTCTGTCCTTGTAACATTCATTTCGTATCCAAAGTGCGTCTAGCTAGATTCCTTGCTATTTCTTAGTTGGTAAAACTATAAATGAAGCCTGTCTTTTTCCTTTAACTCATCAACTGTTATGAGTAGCATGTGGAAAGGATATAGATATGCCAATGCATAAGCAGGGTGGTATTTTAATAAAAACGCCTGAATCTCCAAGAAGAGGTCATTATATCCAGATACGGAATTATAAGGGATTTCCCAGAACTCCGTTGGATTTGTTGCTGGAAGTGGTTGCTGCGGGCTGCTGCCGTACCAACATACCGTGATATTCAGGACTCAAGCTCGAGTTGCTGGTACGACGATCTTGAGATACTAATCTATTAGGTGTAATCAACGTTATCGTACTGCTAGTTTTGCTTCATACCTTTTTCCGGAGATAGTCTATCTTGCTGGGCAGGCTTATTTTCGTGCCATGTGTGTATATACGTATCATGTCGATTGAATGTTTGTTGCGGAGATTTCGACTAATCTCACAAAGGATCTTCCGCATTGGAGGTCGATTTCATAGACTGAGCTCGAATTACTTGGGCAGGAGGTAAGCTGTAGAATCTGCGATTCATTTAGTCAATGAGTAGAGCCCATGAGAAAAAACAGATACATTTGACAATGACGCTGAGACTTGCAACTGTAGAAATAAGCTGTTACTGTGGGGTGATACTTTTCCTTCACATGGAAAACCTTGTTTACAATTCTTTGCATCATATCGTTGAGAAGAAAGCTGTGCCGTTAAGAACTTCTGATGCAACTTTATGTTGTTCTAGCACACGGTTTTAGATGCGATAAGATGATCTAACATTAATATGCTCGCGTCGGCATAGGTGGACTTCGAGAGTGGAATTTGAATACATTTAATATCTTTCTTCTCAAGCTGTTGAGAGATCGGGCATAAAGGAGAATATCTGATAGAGCGATCAATAAGATCCTTTCTTATACGGATCAAAAGATTGAACATGCAGAGGTGGTGTCTGTATGTACAGCATCGGTCGAGTGTTCTAATGCTCTGACACTATTACTTAAGCTAGAATCATGTTTGTTAGGACGATGCAATGAAAGAACAATGGTTTCTTGTACTTTCCGCAATATTCTTGAATCCCGGCTTCCTTTGCCATGACATCGTAAGAACATGTGTTGGTGTTCGCAAAACGGAGAACCCAGAGCTCGCACAATTGTCTGGGAGATCAATCACCTCTTCGGTTACTACAGCTGAGACTTACAAAAATTCGTGTCTATCGGTGGCTTATAATCCAAGCATGTGGAGATATTCTCTTGCGTCAAGCGCTTTCAGTATTTCTACAAAGGCAATATCGAAAATGTCCGGTCTTTAGACTCATCAATAACTCCTTTGTCAGATGAAGATCGATACAAAGTGCCAAGATCTTTTCTAAGGATAGATCTCGTTCCTTTCCAGAAATATCAGCGGTTTTATCTGGTCGTAAGCTATAAGCGCACGCTTCCTTTACCTTTACTTCCTGTACTCTAAAACTCTCTGCTTCACAAGAAAGAGTGGTGTTGTTTTTGAGAAGAGAGTAAACACTTCTAGGGGGGCAGCTGCCACCCTGCCCCCCCTTGACGACGCCCATGGCCACCATTTTGAAGTCAGTGACATTCAAGTCAATGAAGTTATCAATATGATGATTGCGATTTTTGCGAATGAAAATTAATCAAGATCAAAGATAAAGAAAGTTAGAAATATGATGATGCAATATTGCTTATAGATGGATTATCCAGATTAAAAATGAGGCACCGATTTCTTTGTTTAATAAGGTCTGCCAGCTCACGTTCGTCTAAACGAGGGGTCTCTAAACTACGACCCGCTGGCCAAAACAATCCAGCGAAGTTCGCCGCCAATCCGGCCCTCAGTGGAATACACTGGTTTTATCTTTAAGACACTTTTAATTAAATTAAACACTCACAATTAAACACACTGTATTTTCACTAAGAAACTTAAGAAACTATAGTCACAAAGAACAAAGTAGTCGCACTATATTTCGCTTTTCAGATCGCACTTGTCGCTCCTAATTCAAACTTTGGTATGATGACCTACCTAGGTCTTGACCCTTTTGACTTAGTGGAGGAGTCACTCACTGTGGCCCTTAAGCTAAAAAGTTTGGAAACCCCTGAATTTCTAAACAATTCAATGAATGTCATTTTGACATTGCTAAAGCTCAACTCACCAAAACCTTAAAGAAACTACTAAAATTTATAAAAATATAAGATTCATTTTCTTAAAAAATTTAATTTAAATTCTCCTCTAAAAAATTGGTTCTGGAATAAAACTGGTAAGGACGTAATATTCAAACATAAACTTCTGCAATCCTACAAGCTATGAATATTTAAAATATTTAACAATTATTAAATTTTTGTGAAAAAAAAAAATAACTTTAATTTATCAATGCTAGCAATGAACAAGTTTTATCTCTTTATTAATAAATAATATATATATTATATATATATATATAGTATATATATATATATATATATAATATATATATATATATAATAATATATATATATATATATTTAAATAATATATAGTATATAAATACATATATATATATAAATAAGTATTTATATATATAATATATTATAGAGTTGTATATATACTATATGATGTTATAGTGAACTTGGCATATAATATACTATAATAGTAATATATCATATGTATGTATATATGTATTCATAGATATATAATAGTAGTATATTGAAGGCATATATATTTAATATATATATATTATATATATATTATATTTATATATATTTATAGTTATAGTATATGATATAATATATATTATATATATTATATATGTATTACTGTTCAATTTGCAATTTCGGGGGGGGGGGTCATGGCCCCCCCCCGAATATTGTTTAGACAAAATTTTAAGTATATCATTCGTTAAATAATATATAAGTGCAGAGGTGTAAATTAATTTATATAAATCGTTGTCGCTGTCAGGCAACAGAATCTCTCGTAATCTTTGGGGAAGTTTTTACAGAAGAAAGAGAAAGTAACTCATTTTTACTATATATATTATATAGTATATATGTTTATATATTCGTGATATATATATAATATATATATTTATATATAACTATATATAGTATATATTATATATATAATATATAATATATATAATATATTTTGCGTAGTTTGGCGACGCAGTAGGAGAAATCGATAAGTCCTTAATCTTCTCTCTCTTCAGCATTACGTAACCAATGGTAGATAACTCATTGTGGTGTCAGTGTAAAGCTATCGATTCTATGTTTATAAGGGTAATAATTGATCTAATTTCCTAGGTCTATTTCAGGTCATGTAGGCTAAATAAGGCATTTGTTTTTTGTTGTTTTTCAACTAAAAAATAAAAAAATAACATTATACTGAAAAGAAGAACAGATATTATGAGTCTTTTTTCCCACAAAGAATAAGCTCTATTAGGTTAATAGAAAGATTGCCTTTGATTCAATTTAATAGAGTGAGAGATGCCTTGCTCGTGACCAAGAATTCAAGTTTTCTCCTGCGTGGAACTTATAGTGTACTGTGATGCAGCTGAAAAATCTCAAGAAGACGTTCTGTTTTCCTTCACAACGCGTCTTATTGGTCAGACGCAATCAGGAATACAGAAAGGTATGTTCATTTTCCGTCCCACGGATATGTGGTCAATACCTAGATACGTATTTAGACATAAGGAAAAAGTGGGAATATTAAAATATATCTCTGAAACCAGATTCAAAATATAATACTTCTGCTCGAGGAAGCCAAAGGTGCAGGAAAGATGATTTTCAAAGAAAGTTCTTGAGTGAATATTTAATTGATTAGCTTGCGCTGATAAAAACGTTTGGGTTTATTTGCTCAAGATTGTAATATGTCTTTGGAAACAATATAGATAGATAGGTTAAAGAAAAACACCTGAGATCGATTGGCGTGTTTTTTAGTCTCGAGACGTATCATACGTTTAAAGAAGAGCCATTGAGAATCTTTCAAAACACGAAGCAACTAAATATCAAAGAATCGGTAGAAAAAGAGATTTTGCTGTAGCAAAGCAGGGTTAAATGGAAAAATCAGAGCATCGCATACAGATTGATCCATCCGCAGAAAAGGGAGGCCGAGACAGGAGACTACGGTTAATTTTTATTGTGAAGCAATTTCGACTTTACTGTTGTAGCACAAATATATCGTGACGCTGACATCATACTTAGGTCGAATAGAACTCTCTTGGCCTGTGGGTAACGATGGCAATTTTCGAGTCTTTTAAAATATCATTCTAATGCTGGAGACCATGTCTTTCAAAACATTTAAAAAACTAGTGCTAGAAATGTCATGTATACCAGTTCCATAGTCCAAAATGCTCTAAATTCAATCATTTGCGCATCTCATTCAACGTAAAATTGTGCAAAACTAAATAAAGTAAAATGTTTTAAAAATCAATGCGATGAGTAGACGATGTGTCCCAGAAGGAACATTTCCGTTGTGGTGTGCGTTACCGCTTGATATTTGATACTATGTTCTGTCAAGAAGATTTTTTGTGTTTCGTCTTAGTAAATGATTTGACGGGAATAAGTCTTGCAAATTAATTGAAGAAAAAGAACTGAACTTGGTTTGGATATGAATAATCTAAGAGGACAGGGGTATGACGGTGCAGCATGAGCATGATGGTTTTGAAAGTTCAGGGATGTCCAGATGAGTAATAAAGAAATTGAAATATCACCAAAGCGCATTTATACTCACTTGCTTTGCAATGCTTAAATTTATGCCTCATAGGCGCTTTAAAGTTCAAAATATTCCGATAGTGCAATGTAGTAATCAGAATGTTGTTACATTTCTTGTAGGTGCTAAAGAAGACAAAATCTTGAGAAAACTAGAAGCACTTATTCCTAAGAGTAGCAAGAGAGATTAAAAAAGTTTGCGGAACTCGCTTGTGCCTAACCGCAATGAATCGGTTATTCCTTTAATTAGAGATCGAATAACCGTAATACGTAGCTTTAGGAACAAATAACTTGTGTGTAAGCTTGAGATCAGGTCAAATTCTACCTTAATTCTAAAATATGTTTTAAAGTGTAGTCTTTTCCTGGTTTCCCTTTTTGTTTTAAACAGACTATTAAGTTTGACATATAATCTTCAAAACGATGACAGACACACGTTATTGATTTGGTGAGTACATATAATGAAGTGAATTTAGTGAAAATGCAACATTAGCATTTCAGCAGATTTTTGAAGAATTGTAAGCTCATCTGAATCTGAGCTGGATATTAAAATTCCTGTACCAAGAATTTAACAAATTCTAAAAATACGGACACAACATTCCTACTTCCGGAACGTCACAACTATTATCGCACATTCCATTTTTATAACATTTTGATGGTTTATATCCATTAGAGGTCACGCATTCCTAAGATCATAAGAGAAATTCTCATCTTCCTGAAATTTGTCATAATGAATCAGTGTGTAATGTGCCATATTGAGAAAGATAAAAGATTGTTAACTTTTACAAGGAAGATCTCGAAAGCCCAATTGAGGATTTAGTAAAAAACAGAAGGGGATTTATGGAAGTTGAAATAGCACAGCACAGGTCGCCCAAAAACAGCAATAGATCGACTAGTTTGTTGATCCTAATAAATTTACAAATATATCTACATTTTGTTTACAAATACTGGCAATTTTACCCCCGTGGTCTGATACTTCCCGACAATGAAGCTCTTTTAAATTCTGATTCTTGAAAACCTACTTGAGTAATACAACTATTGAATTGAATAAGTTACTGGACTTTGGCCTCTCTACAGTACGTCGAAAATAGTTTGACATAAAAACTGAAGATGTTATCCTTCAACTTTGCTCACTCGTCATTCCTGAGATTAAATTACATCAGGTTAATTAATTGGTTTAGTAATTTATATATTATTTCATATTTTTTCTTAAAATTGTTATGTTTTGTCATTTTCACTTTATATATATTATAATATATATATAATATATATATATACTATATATAATATATATAATATATTATATATAAATATATATATATATACTATAATATAATAATATAGATATATAGTATATATATAATATTATATACTATATATATATATATATATAGTATATAATATAAAATATATATATAATATTATATATCTATAGTAGTGTTATGTACATAAACGAATTGTTTCTGGCCCCCGAAAAAGAGTCCTGGATAGCTACACGTGTAGTATATATATTATTATATATATATAGTATATATATATATATAGTATTATAATATATATGTATTATAATATATATATAATATTATATAGCTTATATATAATATATATATGTATACTATATATATATTTATATATAGTATATATATATATATATATATATATATTTTTATATATATATATAATTATATTATAATATATATATATATATATATATATTATATAAATATATATAATATATATATTATTAATGTTATAGCTATATATGTCTATACGAGAGATGTAAGGTATTGTGAGTATATTATTTATTATATAATGATTTACTATCTTACTGTATGTATAATATGAGAAGAAAAATGAGTGTTATAGTTAATACAAAAGGTAGATCTAAATATAGATATATATAGTATATATATATATAATATATATATACTAATAGTATATATATATTAATATATATATATATTATAACTAATTATTCGTATATATCTCAATCTAGGCCGACGCCTAATACTCACGCTCGTGATAGCTGCTGATTACATTAATATGAATCGATCGGTCTTTTATAAATTTCATAATTTATTAACGTTCCGTTCAACTTTTCTTTCTTTTCTTTTTTAATATTGGTCAAATGAAAGAAAAATATTACATAAACGTATTACATAGATATGGTAGAAAAAGAACACCAAACGTTACAAACTTTCTTTGTAAGATAAATAATGTTATTCTTTCAATAAAGATTATGTGAAAAGGCGTCTTGAAGGAATACGCGGATTTGTGTGTGTGTGTGTGTGTGTTGTGTGTGTGTGTGTGTTGTGTGGGGTGTGTTTGGTGTGTGTGTGTGTGTGTGGATTTGTGAGTGTGGGGAATGTTGAGTCTTAAAATGTTCCTTTGTGCATATTTTTAGTTACATTTTAATGTTGCATAGCAAAGAAAGCTTAATTCTCTTTATGTATAACAGTGCAATTTAAAACGATATATAGTATAATATATATATATATATATATATATATACTATATATATATATATATAATAATATAATATTATATATATATATATTATATAAATATAAATATATATATTATATATATATATATTTATATATAGATATAGAGAGAGAGAGAAGAGAGAGAGAGAGGGGCACAAGTAGTAAAGTTACTCGGAGTCCCGCTTATATATATATAAATATATATATATATATTATATATATATATAGGTATATATAATATATATATTATTAGTATATATTATATAATATTAATATATAATATTATACTTTTATATATATAATATATATGATAATATTATATATATATATATATATACTATATGGTCAGGCCTCCCCAAACCATCATGCATGTAACTAAAAAACTATAACAGCTACATGAAAATAAGTAACATTTATTAATCAGGGAGACATTTTTATCCATAAATTTAAAAAAATTAAAAAAATTAACGCTTTGAAAAATAAAATTGGTAGAAATAGCTGGAAAAGTGTATTGGTATATGGATCGTTTTTTGAGAAGAACGAGGAGCTCCATCGCTACGAGTGAAGTCCAAGTTGCAATATGTCGAATGTTTTTTTAACTAAAAGAATTACCCCAAGGTGAAACACAAGAATGACATAGTCGTGTTTTTCTCAGC
This sequence comes from Trachelipus rathkii, assembly GCA_015478945.1. NCBI lineage: Eukaryota > Metazoa > Arthropoda > Malacostraca > Isopoda > Trachelipodidae > Trachelipus > Trachelipus rathkii. The sequence continues at coordinate 13,335 of JABUQX010030552.1, forward strand.
CTATCAGGGGATCGCGGGGGGGGGAACTTGGTCCCGCTCTTCCTTCCGTCGTCCTCGAACCCCCTAAAAAAAGGTAAATTAATTAAGAAAAATAACATTTTCTCTAAAGCATTAATAAAAAAAACAATATTGGTAACTCTTGCTCTCGTTACTTACTGCAAGAATTGAAGTTTAAGGAGATGCGTAGGCGCAAGATCCTAAGATTATACTAATTTTAAGGTTTTAATAATAAATATTAAAATATTAAAATAATGTTTTTTTTAGTTTCATCGATGAAATTTCTTAATAAATAATAAATGTAATAGTATATTATACTATATATTATACATATATAATATATATATATATTATATAATATATAATATATAATTATTATATAATATACTATTATATATATATATATAATATATAGTAATATAAGTACAATTTATATTTTAATATATATATATAATAATATATATATATATAGTATATATATAGTAATAGTATTATAATTATATATATATATTATATATATATATATGTAATATATATATATGTATATATATTATAATATATGTTATTTTATGTATAATACTTATTATATATATAGTATATATATAGTATATATATATAGTATAATATATATATATATAAATATATATGCACAACTACACATATTTTTTAAATATATATAGTATATATTATATATAATATATTATATTAAGTTAATGATCAATATATAAGTATATATATATAGTATATAGTAGTATTATATATATAGTGTATATATTATAGGTATATATATATATTATATATATATATATTTTATATATATTATATATTATTATTTTTCTCATGGTCAGATAAATTAATGTTTTCCATTGTTTTTTTGTCTTTTTCAAATATTTGTTATTATTAAATTGATAGGTTAGAGCAGCTTATTTTACGATCAACGAGGTCAAAAAGTTTATAAAAAAAATGTAATTAGTTAATAACAGAGATGGCAATTTTGGTGATTTTTTTGATTTTTTTTTAAAAAGATCAATTTTATTTTTTTTGATTTTGTTTTTGATATTTTTTGATTTTTTTGGATTCGAACGTCACGCGAAATATAATTTGCAAGTTACAAATTATATATCGCGTGACCTTACGGAATCTGAAAAAATAGAAAAAATATAAAAAATAAAAAAATCACAAAATTGATTTTTTTTTAAAAATTCAAAAATCACCAAAATATTGCCATCCTGGTTAATAATATGTGCTTCTTTACAGGAACCTGCGTTTGGAAGGCGCCCCGAGACAGTGACATTCGGAATATTTTCTGATACTTGCAGTAAAATGTCTTACCAGAAAAATTAGAAACATTGTTTACGGCAAAGTGATTCATGTGTTTATGTGTCGAAATTTACTTGCATCTGGCTTCTATATGATAGTTTGATTTTACTGCATCGTCGGATCCATGATAGATTCTAGGTGCGGTTTACTGCCTTGCTTTAATTTCAGGTTATGATATTTTGTTTATGTATAGGGAACTACACAAAATCTCTATAAGTAAAACAAACCCATACGAAATATTTTACCCAAAACTATTTTTTTACCCACTACCTTGAAATTCCTTTCGCTCTGGCAGGCAACTAAAAGCCGTTTTCCTCTTCATGCAGAAATCAACGTTTTGCTTATTCTTTTAATTAATTTAAAATAGTTTCATTTTTCGCAGTCTTTCTCATCAGCATCTAATTAATTGCTAGTATCATGTACTAGCTAAAATATATGAAAATAAATATATATTTATTCATTTATCATTCAAATAAGGTCTATCTATCTATCTATCTTCCCCCTAATCTGTTTTCCTAACTTCATCGCTGGCCTACTATCTCTCTCTCTCCTTCCTCTTCACTTCAATCGTACGCTTTGTATCTCTGAATATATATATATATAGTATTATATAAGTTATAATATGTATATATATATATATAATATATAATATATATAATATAAGATTATATATATATATTATATTATATATTATATAATATGATATGGCCTATGGCTATAACTTAAGTTTCTGTCTGGACTTTCCTTAAGTATATAAATTCTGACATACCAATATATTGATATCTATTGATATGTAGTGTGCCATAGTGATTCTACGATATCGTATATATTATATATATATATATATTATATTAATATAATTATGATATATATAGTATATATATATATATAATATATATATATATATATATATGATTAATATATTAATAACTAATGTATGTTTGTAGTTTGGTATTGGGAAGGAAAATCTGGCATACATAGAATATTATAATAATAGAAGAATGCAACAGGGTCGTGATGAAATGGGCTATTCTTTGGGAAAAAAAAAATTTATTATTCTTTCAGTTGCAATAGGGTTGTGCCGGTAACATGTTTTACTAACTTATTTAAGCTTTTCGTTACCGTACGTTACTTATATATTTTAAGCTAAAATGTTGAGAAAATTTAGGTCAAGTCACTAATTCCTAGAGAGGCAGGAAAAAAAGATCATTTAATCGCGTTTTTAAGAAAATTGCAGTTCTAATTTTGTCAAAATTTTGAATATTTGAAATTTTTTTTTCAAGCCGTCAATAAATGTAAATGTTGAGGTATATTTATATATATTATATAATATTTATATAATATTTAATATATAATATATAATATAATATATGTTTTGGTTAATGATATGAGTTTTGTTCGACTTATGATCAGGACTTTGATAGGTTCTGAAAGGCGGCGAATCTCTTAATGATGTGTGGACATGTTAAGGCTAGTAGATGCTTTTGTCTTGAGCTATGTTATGAGGATGAGTAACAGTTCGATCGCGAAGTCCGTTGTCGGAGCCGGTTGAACGTGATGTTGGAGCACGGTTTTAGCTGATGGTATAGATGGTATATTAGGAGTAGTGGATAAGCTGATCCCACATAATTAGAGACTTAAGAGTGGATCTGGAGTATTCCTATATTATTTCATGTACAGAATCGAAAGGACATTTAGCAGGAGTGATCTGATCTACTGCAACATTAGATGATTGAGTGACTAAGTACTCTACTGATTACAAGCATATACAGGTACCAGAGTACATTGAGTACATAGGTTATGGAGTCTGACACTTATACATCGCTATGGAAGGTCTTTAAACTGATTAAGGTATGGGATCTCGGCGTAATGGGATTGCTGATCTGATATGTCCTATAGTAATCAGACAATCTTACGTGAAATTATTTCGACTACTAACACTCGTGTTCTGTACTCGGAGGTGAAGATCCCCGCTTGCAATGAAATATTATGGCTAAAACTCGGGCGTGCGGAAAGCAAGAGAGCGAGCTCGGACTGATTAATTGAGCTACAATGGACCTAGCGCGGCTGCGTACTTCTTACAAGGTAGAGCATGAGCGCGTCATGATGGCTAAATGTGCAACTACTTACTACGCCTATTGCTTCTCGCGGGTCGGGATAATAGCGAATGCTGCCATGCAGTGTACTAATGCGTCCGCCCACCATATGTGACCGAGCGAGATTACACGTGTATATACGTATGGATTCACTGCGTCAAACTACTCTAGTGTTGTAATGCTGATCAATCAGCTTACATAATACATAGCTGTGATAATCATCGAAGTCTTCCTTGAGCTCGGTGGGGTAGTACTGTGGGTAGACATATAGATAGGCGCATCAACTATAATCAGGGACGAGCGTTGACTTCTGATACTTCATGAATTTCTCAATAAACATTTGGATATCGAAAATAGGCATAAATAGAACTGCAATGTGTGGTCGTCCAAAGGGCACCGTCCGCAGAGGTGGTGTTGATAACGGTGTTTGACCTTATTGAAAGGAGATATCTCGTGCTACGAGGCGGAGCCGATCAGGATGAATGTCCTGATGGATGTGAAATAAGGAATAACATGCTCTATTGATATTCAGATGACTACTAGCCAAAATAACAAACAAAAAAAAAACAAAAAAAAAAAATAAAAAAGAACGAAAAAAAATAACAAAAAAGAAAAAAAAAGAGGAATGAAGAAATTCAAATAAATAAAAAAAAAAAGGAAACGAGTAATAATATAAAAGATGTGGAAGAACCAGAGAATAGCAAAAATTAAACGGAAAATGTTAAGTAAGAAAAAATAAAAAGAAAAAATATA
>JABUQX010030552.1:20000-27500 GCA_015478945.1 Trachelipus rathkii
GATTAGCAGTTTCAAACTTTCTCCTCGTTTACCCTCCTTACAATTTATTCTTTTGAAATGTTTGAAATTTGAGATGATCAATCTGGCTTGTTGCGGAATTATTCCTGTATGTTTGGCCTCCCTGCTTGAAGTTGAACTTTTTTTGTAGAGTGCCGAATTTCTTCTTCTTAGAGCAAGCAAGTGAGTCCAACTGCTTGTCATGAGAAGAGAGCGGGAGAAAATATGGGAGAGAATGGTCAATAAGGCAACGGGGAAGCTTCCTCCAACCTTTTTACAATACTATTGTCAATCCCTCTAAATCTTATAAAAATCATAAACAAATAATAATTTATTTAATTTTACAAATACGATATAATTAGGTGCATATTTACTTCCCACGCTAACACGAATGTTAAAAGAGGTTAATACATGTGTAAAAGTAAATTATGATAACTGTTATTGTCCTGGTCCAAATGCCAATATATATTGGGTGGTATTCGAAATATGCGCACAAATATATAAAACATATCAATGCTAAAAATAATAAAAGAAATATATAATACAAATCTCATTTCAAATATAAGCTATCTTTTAAATTATAGGACATACAGCCCCCACAAAAAAAAAAAGAAAACCATAAACAATTACAAACATTGAATTAGGGATATGAAATGTATGTTGCAAGGGAAACAAAATTCAAAGATATTAAAAAAGAAAGATACATTCAATATAAGCATATTTGATTATAATCAATTTATTATTCAAATTTACAAACATTTGAATGCAAATAATACAAAGTTAGGTATTAAAAATAGAAGCTATCGCACATAAGTGTTTATGAGAATGTCACTTATGACGATCAATATTGGTATGTTTACATTGGTTAAAAAGAAGATTCAGTTCCATACGTGAATATCTTGATCCAATATTGGGTCCAAAATTGCTGGCCTCTTCATTCGAGAGACTGAGCTTTGACACTTCGGGATAACATACTAATGGAGATCTTGTACAAAAGGAATTGTTTGTGATCTGGTTGGTATTAGGATTTACTGGTTCTACCAGTCTCCCACATGGCGTCAACACCTGGAGTAATTTGAAACGAGTAAGGTGATGACGACCGGGGAGAGAAAGTTGAGGGATACCATTTCAGTTTTTGCAATTGTAAACTCTTCATTTGAGAGAAATAATGAGATGGTACTGAATTATTCTAGAATTTCGAAGAGGAGCCTACTGGTTCGTAATGGGAACTGCACACTGATTTCAGACCAAATCCAAATTAATTGAGAATGATAAATGAAGTCCGAATTCGATAATGCTTGCTTGTGGTTCGCTTTAATCATCCTCTTGGAGTTTCTGATTTAGAATTTTAGTTTATTGTAGTTTTTCTATCTTTATTATCTTCCTTTTTGGTTCGTTTGTCTTTTGGAGACAAACTTTCTTGGCGAGGATGAAGGAGTTAGTAAGATTCGAGTGTAAGTAATCACAATCCTACGTTTTGGGGCCAATCGTAACAAAGTACTGGTGAATGCTGATGATTTTATCAGTAAGGCGCTGAGTTTTACTTGCGGGGTTACCCAGTATAATATGCCCCTTATTTAATCTTCTTTTGAAATTTTTGATTCTTATGCTTCTTGATTGTAGGCTCCTAACATATGAGTTGATAACGATTCAAGTCATAAATAAATGTACGATTTATTCATTAACAATAGTCTCCTCTTATTGAGATTCTCTCTTTTTTCGTAAAGTTCAATTAGCAGTTTCATTACTTTTCCTGTTGTTTACCTCCTGTCCATTATTCATTTTGAATGTTTGAAAATATAGACGAGTCGATTCTGCTTTGTTGCTGTGACCTTCTATTCCTGAATTTTGCACTTCAACACAGTGCGAAAGTTGATTTATGTAAATTCAGATTTCTTTCTCATTAGACAAAGCATGTTGTACAGGAGTCCGACTGATAAAGAAAAGAGTTGCGGAGAGAAAACGGGAGAGAAGGTCATAAGCAACGGACGAAAGCCCTTTTATATCAATTTGTTTACATACTCTAGTCAAAATTTGTCTACGCAAATCTTGGCCACAAGTACGGCAACAATAAATATAACTTTTTAAATTTTATAATAGTAGAATTGAGCGGTAAATAAAAAAATATATACTATATTATATTAATTATATAATAATATATATATATATATATATATAATATAAATATATCTATATATATATATAAAATAAAATATATAATATATATAATTATAATTATATATCTTATATAATATTTAAAGTATATATATATATTATATAATATATATATATATATTAGTAGTATAATAGTATTTATATATAATATATATATCATATATATATATATAATGAGTAATAGCTATATATTACTATACGTAGTAGTAATAAGTCGGTATATGATATATTATATATATATATATATAATAATATATATATATAATATATATATATATATATATAATATATATATATATATATATTATATATATATATTATATGATATATATTTATAAATATATATATATATATATCCATATAATATATATTAAATTATATATATTCTGTCATAATATAGTATGAGTATATAAATATATCTATATAATATATAAATATTATATTATATATATATAAAATATATATCATCACACCGTTCTCTCCCATTGAAACTGGGTAAAGGTCTTCTCAATGCACCGAAACTAGAAAGTACGTACGAATACAATATAGGCGAAAGTTGAAAAGAAAAGCTCCAGCCTTATATGCCTACCCTTTTATGGCCTTTTTGTGAAACTCTCCGTCGCAAAAACCACCCTAGAACTAACGGACCTGGACCGACCTCACTATGGCCATCCTCGTCAAGTAGGGTTCATCCTTAGCCAGTGGACCAGAACCATACCCCTTTCACAAAACCTCGCCGTTCACTTCTATTATACCTTTCTTCTCGCCTCGCCAAACTCACATTCAATCTCCTCCAGAACAAATCCTGTTATTTGAATTTCCATCATCTTTCTTCGTCTCTTCACCGAGTCGAATCGCAGCACACTCACCGCTATAAATTCTTAACCCAACCGACTATCATCATTCCTTTTCATATGACCGAACCATCTCAACTTACTTTCATTATTCTCTCATTTACCCCTTCTTCAACACTAATCATCAGCTCTCTAAATACGTCATCCTCATTTTATCAATCTAACTCACACCCATAACACGCCATAAGATTGTCCATCTAAACAACCTTTGTACTTTAGATCTTGATACTCTTATTCAACGCATAGTCTCACTACATGCATTAACCATAGTAACAACATACCTCATGTAAGACCATACGCTCCAGAGAATTAGTCCCTTACATCCTCCAAGATTTTAATTGCACGCAGCCCCACTTCCCTGCATCACAACATTCCTTCTACCACCCGTATCATCCTTCCCTTTAATGCAACACTAATTATCTCTAAATATTTTAAGTTAGAACAATTGTTTTCCAGTTGTTCACCATCCCAACATAACTCATGCCTTGAGGACTGTCCACTCACCAACCACATACCTTACTCCTTATTTACTTTTACTTTCAAATCCCTCCTTTACACACCCTGCCCAAATATTCTAATTAACCTCTCAAACGTCTCAGATTCGCAACACAAAACCAAAATCATTCCGCTTATAATATGTAGGGTCCCTCACTCTGTTCATTCGTCACTATCATTCTAACACTTCCCCCTGCCAACCCGTTGTTTTTTCTGTTGCGTGTCGGGGTGTTTGGGTGCGGTGTTGGTTTACTTGTGTCGGTGGGTTGGTTTGTGTTTGTTCGGCCGTCGGCGGCGGTGTCGTGTCGTGGGTGTTTCCACCTCTCTATATTCTTGTGCTCATAGGACCCATCAGATCTAGCAGAAGGGTTGTTATGTTACCATGGGTGGGACTGTTGACGCTTCGTCGCATTTAGGGCCTGGGCGAATCTGCACCCTCCGTCAAAAGATTTCAGAACTAATCTACAATTGACTACACAGAAGTTATTTCCTGTGGTAACTCTCTCACCTCTCTGCTCAATATGATCTATAGGTAGTACAGTATGGGTATATAGGTTATCTGATAACTGGGTATATTGTGGCTGTCATGGCCCTTTAGACGATGTCTGTAAAAGTGTATTGTGGTTATATTTGACCCTGTGGTTTGCTGATACTGTTTGTAGGGTGGTATTTGGTGGGAGTGAAGCGTAATATTATTGTTAGTAGTATTATCGGTAATATATACTATGTGATATATTTTGTAATATTTAGGTTTTAGTTATTTTTAGTGGGTTGAGTGGATATGGGTGTACAATGAGTAGTTGGGACTATATGTCGAGGTGGTTGTGTAGTAATTAGGTTAGTTTTTAAGTATGTTAAGGTTGGCGTTTATTATGGTGTATGGTTAGTCGGTAAGGTTCGTTTTTAATGGTAATATATCTTAGTTATTTGGGTGAGAATGTTCAGGTATGAGTATTGTTATGGTGTCTTTTGCGTTGGGGTGTGTGTTCTTGTTATGGCGTGAGGTAATTATAGATAGTGTTTGGTGTATATTGTAGGGTATTGGGTTGACCTGTATCGATGTATTGTGATAGTTGTGGCTAATATTATATAGTAGATATATATAATATATATATAATATATATATATATATATATATATATATATATATAAAGCACATTTTTGGAAGATTTTTATTCCATAAAAAATAATAGGAACTTGAAAAATGTGTTGTTCCGAAAATCGCTATATTGTATATTTTTACTGTATGTAATCCGAGCGAGAGATGTGTCAGCGTTAGTAGCTTAATAAACTTACGTTGGAACTAAACAATTTTTGCTTAAGGTCTGTTTTTTCCTTTTTTGAACTTCACATTTATCTCTAAATTTCGATCATTTTTGCAATTTTAACTGATTGTTTTTCAAAAACATATATATACATTTATATATATCTATATATTATATATTATATATATATATATAATATAATATAATATAATATCATATATATATAATTATATAATATATATAATAATATAATATATATATATATAATATATAAAGTAATATATATTATAATAATTTATAATATATAATATATATAAATATATATATAATAATAGTAATATATATAATAATATATATATATCATATATAATATATTATATATATAATATATATCTATAATATATATAAGGAATGTTTATGATCTCTATATAAGGACATACACATTCCTTCCCCACTCCATTAATTTAAACCAATTCACTTTCAAATTCCATTATTTATCTAAGCTAAAACATGACCCTACCTACACATGACCTTAACGTATGAATAAACTGATAACATTAACAAAGTTTCCTACTTATCAAGGGTAAAATAACTATCATTATCTAGAAAACTTAACCTATTCCCATTTTTTTTCAGCATATCCTAACATATGTACTCGTTTACACTAACCTAGTAATATTTAAGGCAAAAACTTCTACAAAAATTTATCATAACTGACCAGCGAATAATCACATCAGCAAACTTTTAACATTCAAAAAAGCTAAAAATAATATCGCCTAAAAAGAGCATAATATACCTAACATACCTTGCGTACGAATAAACTGTTACAATTACCAAAGTTAACAGCTTAATCAACAGTAAATGTACTAATCTATAAGCGCAAAAACACTCAGAACTATTGAACTTCTACTAGGCTAGTTAAATCAATATACATTATATACTATATATAATATATATATCATAATATAATATATATATATATATATTAGTATATAATATATATAATATATAATATATATATATATATATCAATATATATACTATATATATATATAGTATAATATATATATTATTGTATACATATATATATTAATTTATTATATATATATATATATATAATAATATATTATATATATATATATATATAAACTAATTAATATATAAAATATATATTATAATATAATAAATAATATCGTATATAATATATATATAGTGATATGTGTTTAGTTCCCTATCATAAGACAAAAACATTCCTGTCCCCACTCCGCTGATTTAATATTAACCAATCACTTTCAATCCATTAATTATCTAAAGCTAAGACATGACCTATCCTAACATAACCTTTTCGTCATGAATAAACTGATAAATCTGTAACCAAAGTTTCCCTACTTACAAGGGTAAAATAACAATCATTCATCTAGAAAACTAATCCTATTCCCATATTTTTTTGGGTCAGCATATCCTCTTAGACAGTACGGTGGTCTTCAATTATCAAATGACTGTTATTTACACTTAACCTAGTATATTAGGCACAACACTGTACAAAAATTGATCCAATAATCTGCCAGCGAAAGTGAATCTAGACAATGCAACTTTTTCATAAGGCTATCAAAATAATATGGCTGAAACTAAATTGCATAAATACACACTAACATACATGCGTACGGATTAGAACTTGTAACTTACCCGGTGTATAGTTTAGCAGCTGTTAACAACATCGTAAGTAAATTTCCTAGCCTAGAACAAGGTGAAACCTAACCATGCTTTAGTTAAGTCGATATCACAGTTCAAGTGTAATTTTACATTAGGAAAATTCTTTAATCGAAACTCATGATTGTGCATCCACGATAGAGCAGGACCTTTCCGTGGGTTTCCGCCCTCAGGCGGATCGAGTGTATGGGTGGCCTAGAGAGGGGCTATCGTCGCTTATGTCATGCGTTGATCATACGGAACATAAATTTCTAGCATCGAAGCGACAGGCTGTTGATCCTACTACACATCAAACTAGGGAAGGCTCTGTAAACAATATGATAGTCTGACCTAACTAAAACATAGCGGCCATAACAAACCGAGAGCAGTACCTTCGTATGAATTGAAATACTGCTTTCATTAACAAAGTCTTTTGCTTATCAGCGGTAAAGTACTAACATTCAAGAAGTTAATCAACATTACATCAGCTTGTTAACATTAGCAAATGCTCATAATTACTAACATACATAACCAGACAAAATATTATTATTATTATTATTATTATTATTATTATTATTATTATTATTATTATTATTATTATTATTTTATTATTATTATTATTTCACCTAGAATTCAAAACATAAACATTACGCAAACTTAGTAAACTCATGGGTTAACAATCAGAGAGCTGTATTTCTATGACGTCACTGATGGCCAATGAGAGTCAAGGAATGACGCTATCATATTGATGACGTAATATTTTTTATTGTAGTTGTTTGCGCATTTATGCAAGGAAGAAGGGGTCACCATCCCCCCTAATGGAGTATAAGAGGTAAAGCCTCAGCCAAAGGCTGGGTCCTTATTCTTAAAGCCATTAACAGCGCTGATCTTGATGTAGCAGCCCATCCTATTGATCAAATCAGAGAACCTGACTTTAAATACTTTGCGTTATCCAATCTGCTGTTGGGGTTATCCAGGATGTACCCTACCAGTTTAGTACTCGGTTCATGCAGAGTAGTGAGGAA
>JABUQX010030552.1:32500-34889 GCA_015478945.1 Trachelipus rathkii
TGTTATTATTAATCATTTTAAAAGGAATTGTTTATTGACAAAGTATTTATTTTTAATCGGGATTGGGCCTAGAGACCTAGGCAACTAAACAGTAATCTACCAGGAGATAATTCCCAGGTTGGCTTACGAAAAATATGATAATTAGTGCGTCGGATGAGGAGTTCAAACGGAATGGAAACAGCAAGTTAATAAATAGTGTCCTCTTGCCTGCTAGAAAACCAAGTTGGACTTAGGTTTAACCTCGCCAAAGCTGGAATTATGAAGTATCACACTTATTCGGAATTTATAATGGTATTCAGTATGGCATTTAGAAATGGTTAGTAAGTAACCGTCCATATCTTTATTAAAAGTTGTTCCGGTATTTACTCGATTTTGTCCTCAAATTTATGACTTTCGTATTGTGAATTATTGAATATTTACTTATCAGTGTCCGAAGATTAACAACAGGTTATGTGCTTTATTTTGACGTTTAATTTCCTCGTTGCTAAACTATTTATCCTTAGGTCTCACGAACATTGCCAGTGAATTAAGTGGAAGTGAGAATTACCAAGTGATAAGTGATAAGGATTTGTGCATTTTATAAGGAATAATAATTGTAACACTTTTAATCTTATTAATAATTGCTAGGCTAAATTAGATTAGGGTACGATATTTTAATATCGATATATTAGGGTATAATTATAAAGGTTTAAATATAAAGTAAATGTGTTGTTAAGAAATAATATTTGTGAAATATATATTAAGAAAATCTTTTGCCTTGTTTTTCCTCGTTTTTGTTGTTTTAATTGATGAGTTGGTTAAACTTGCATTGATCGATTATTTGAGTCTTATTTACAGAATCGAACAGGATTTGTAAAGTTTAGTAGTTATTACAATATATATATATTATATATTATATATGTAAAATATGAAACTCGAGATATTTTTTATTCAAATGGATTTGTAATATATATATATATATATATATATATATATTTGAAGTGTCCCATGTTTCGGTTCACAGCCATTGCCACTGGGTTAAAACCGTTATTTAATAGCGGTTATTCTTACCTTTTTCGTTTCAATTTTGCATAATCTTTATATTTATTATATAATAATTCATTTATTGACCAACTTTTGGAAAAAAATAAGAAGAATTTATGTACCATTATGAAATTTGCAAAAATAGATCCGTTTTCTATAATGTTAACCTCGTGCTGAAGAACGGGTAGCACGAAGTGCAAGAGTCACCTTTGAATATATATTATTATATATATATATATATATATATAATATATAATATATATATATATATAAATATATAATATAATATATTATATATATATACATATATATATATATATTTATATATACACCTATACTATATATATACGTGGAGGCTGATATATATATATTATATATATATATATATATATATAGTATATATATATATATAATAATATAATATATATATTAATATATATATATATATATATATATATATATATATATATATTATAATTTATATTATTATATATATATATATAATATAATATATATATATATATATATATATAAATCATAGTAATATATATATATATAATATATAAATATATATATATATATATATATATATATATATATATAATATATATATAATATATATATATATTAATATATATATATAATATATATATATTATATATATAATATTATATATATACTATATATTATATATATATTCTATATTATTTATATATATATTATAATATCTATATTATTATATATATATATATATATATATATATATTATATATAGAGGGATTGGGTAATCAGAAAGGAAACTACATATGAGTATTTGTGATTGCAATTTTGAGAAGACAGTATTTTCAGTTTGAAGTTCATAATCTTCTAAAGAAAAATTTGTTAGTGATCAAAATTTAGAATTTAAGAATTATTTCAAATTTTTTTAATGTAAAATCCGAGATGGAGGAGCAACAATACTTTTCGACAACATTTCTTTTAATTAATTGTTTTGAATGAAATGAAAAATTAAAAAAATGAAAAAGATATTTGAAACTTTAAATATTAAGAAAGTGAAGCTGCGTTTTCGAAGTCGTCGAGTCATAAGAAGAAAATTCACAATTCTCTTTCCTCTGATAGCAAGGGGCTGAAAAACCCCCTTCTAATCATTTGTTTCTTTTCGTGAAGATGGTGATAAGTTTACAAATCTTATCAAACCATCAACATACCCTGCAGCTATGCGGACATCCTGGTGTCTTGTATAAATAAAATTAAATAATAAAATATATATATATATATATATATATATTATAATATATATATATAACTATATATATATTATAATATATATAATATATAGTAATATATATATATATATATATATATA
>JABUQX010030553.1:0-12500 GCA_015478945.1 Trachelipus rathkii
ATATTATATATATAGGCTATATTATATTAGGCTATATATATATATTATATATATATATATAGTATCATATATATATGCATATATATATATATATATATATACTATATATTATATAGATATATAAATATATATATATATATATATATATATTTATATTATACGATATATATGAATTCTCGTTTCACGGTGGTCAGATAAAATATGGTTTTTGATTAATTTATTTTTCAATATTAGTAGTAAGTATGTACTAACAATAAATTAAAATGTAAACGGGAAAGATACGAAATATGAAAGTATTAAAAATTAATTGACAAAGTAAGACAAAACGCTGATTTTGCATGAGAAAGAAAACGATTTTTAATGCTGTCGAGTGAAAGAATTCAAGGTAATGTAAGAAATAATGTTTTGTGGTAAAATACGTTCGTATTGGTTTTGTTTTCATATATAGATTTGTGTATACCTAACAAAACATACCATAACCTGAACTAGGGCAGTAAACGAAACATAACCTATATTGATCGACGATGCATTGAACGCAACCTCAACCTATATTAATCTACGATGCAGTAATTTTAAACAAACCTATATGAATCAACTATGGAGTAACATTATTTATCTTTTTTAAGTGGAAGATTTTTGCACTTTAAAAAATTTTTACCCTAGATATTAAAAATTTAAACAAAATTTTAAAAATTTAACTAAAATTTTAAGAATCAAAGAAAACGTAAGGATTTCGAGACGAACCATATTATTATTATTATTATTAATTATTATTATTATTATTATATTATTATTATATTATTATTATTATTATTTATATTATTATTATTATTATGGTAAATAACTGAATCGTAAATAACTGCATTATTTTAAATAATAAATATCGACATATATTTATATATATATATGATATATATATATATATATTATACATATATATATATATATATATATATATATATATATATATTACTATTATATACGTATATATAGATATATATATATAGGTATATATATAATAATATGAGGTAGTATATTATAATTATATATATATATACTATAGTATATATAGG
The DNA here is from genome assembly GCA_015478945.1 of Trachelipus rathkii. Taxonomy (NCBI): domain Eukaryota; kingdom Metazoa; phylum Arthropoda; class Malacostraca; order Isopoda; family Trachelipodidae; genus Trachelipus; species Trachelipus rathkii. The sequence goes on from JABUQX010030553.1 coordinate 1,074, forward strand.
TATATACTATATATATATATATTTAATATATATATAGATATATATATAGATATAATATATATATATATATATATATATCATACAAATATATATATATATCATTCATTGTTAGTATTAGATATATATATATTATTATATATATATATATATATATATATATAGATAGTTATATATATATTATATATTATAATATATATTATTATATATATACATACTATATATATATATTATATATAGATAATATTATTTATAGTATATATATATCATATATATATAATATATATATATATATATATAATTATATTATATAATATTATATATATAATATACTATATATAATATATATAGTGATAATGATAGTAGTAATTGTATATATATATAATATATATATATGAGGAAGTGGAGGAGGTAGAGTATGTAGTATAGTATTATATATTATATATATATATATATATATATTAGTACTATAGTATATATTATATATATGATATATATATATATATATATATATATAGATAGTGAGCAGCTTGTAGCCAATGTTTTATCAAAAACTCATTCGGATTTCATTGAGTCCGCGGAAGTGTAGATATTGGGTAAGGAGTCTTACATCCCATATGCATCAATCTGTCTTAATGGTAATACTATTGTTATAGCTAGAAAATACTGTATATATATATATTATATAATATATATATAGGGGTAGATATATATATATATATATAGATTATATATATGTTACTAATATATTATATTATATATGGACATATATAATTATATATATATATAATACTTATATTATATATTATATTATATATATATATATATATATATTAGATATATATATATTATATCTATATAAGTATATATATATGTACAGTAGGGAGTGTATGATATATATAAGGGGTGTATATATAGGGTAGGTAGTGGGTGGATTGAGTATACTATATATATATAGTAATAATATATATATATATTATATATATATATATATTATAGTTATATATATATATATATAGGTATATATATATATATAATACTATTATTATATATACATATATATATACTACTATATATATAGTAATACTATATATATTATGATATATGATGATGTGATAAATTTCCAATTTTCACATACAAACAAACATTGAGCATCAGAATGCCAAACATTATTCTATTATATTTTAAAACTTGTTAAAGATTGTACCAACAATTAGGGAGGGCGAGATTTAGAAATGAAGCATTTGAGGAGCATCATGAATGCCTTTACTCGTGAGATTCCACGACGAGACAGAGTGGCGGGAAAGATGCTTCCGCAGCATCTCCCCATTAGATCGAACTTTAATTGAACAATTATATATCAACATAATTGTTAACTTCCTCTGTCTATATCATGTTGATGCAGTTAAATTGCCCAGATATAACAAAGCGATTTTATAACCAATTCAAGGCAGCATAAAACAAACATGCTCAATGCCCATGCCATGTTCACTTAAACCGGCAGATTGCTAAGGAGTCGTGTGATTATATGGGCTTTATTAATTTGTGTTACATAAACTTAAAACCCTACGGTGCTATTATTGCAATTTATCAAATTATTCATTATCATCTGTCATACCATATAATTTCACTTGAAATATTAATAAAATTTTTGAAAGCAGAAAAACCCACTTTTATAACCCCATTTATTATTACTTATCTAATCAGCCTGGTTGCAATATACCAGTGAAATTTTGGTGAATCCCTTACGAGTGACACGTGCAACATTGCAAATTTGCAATATCCTATATTACCTTCTGAAATGGACCTAAAAATTTATATCAAAAATAAGTGATAGTGAAAGTTCCAAATTATACAGCAAGTGTTTATTAAAAAATTTGAAAAAAAGAAGGGAAATCTTAGTGAATATTAATCAATGAAAGAAAAATTTTCTGCGTAAAGAAAAAAAATTGTAGTAACAAAAACAATAATTGTAAAAATAAATAAAGGCGCAGTAATAATAAAATAAAGAAAAACAAAAAGAAGTGAAACGCTTCCTATGTAACGGAATATTCTGTTGCCATCCAAAAGCTCAACCAAGAGCGCATTATTTAGTCCTAACATTTTGAAAAAAAAAACTCGAGACAAACGTTCCTTGTGCTAAGAAACAAGTATGGCGAGAAAATCGAACAAGCCTAGACTTCGCTTTAGAACAACACGAAAGGATACAGCCTCACGAAAAAAGAGGGAGGAGAAAAAATCCCCCAAATTAACAAGGTCCTCATTCGCCAACGGGGAGAGTCAATTCACCATCCCCGATCAGAATAAAGCTACCCAAAGCAACACAAGTCCTTCACCCAAGCAACACGGGAGGCAAGGTCAACTTTAAAGTCCCCATTTCCTCGCTCCGGCCACTTTGCCGACTTTCAAGTTTGCGAACATGCTTGCATGCTGCGCGAATTAGTACCAGAATGAAGTTGAAGAACATAAAAAATTGTTTGAATCCAATAATGTGGCTGATTCGGAATAAATGGATAATAATTATCCATAATATTGAAATGACTTGTATAAAAAAAAATAATAATAATAATAATAATAATAATAATAATAATAATAATAATAATAATAATAATAATAATAATAATAATAATAATAATAATAATAATAATAATAATAATACTGAGGCTATATATATATAATATGAATCAAAATAAAATGAAAAAAAAAGTGAATCAAAATAAAAAAATTTAGCAAATGTATTTAAAATTAAAAATTTAATTAATAGTAATGATTTAAAATTTTTGATGCCAATATGCATATTGGAGTTTATATTTTCTTATCCATATATTTTAAATAGTAAATAAAGGGAGGGAGTGAATGGAAGATTTCCTTCTTGAGATCCGATAAAATTAAAAATTTAATTAATAGTAATGATTTAAAATTTTTGATGCCAATATGCATATTGGAGTTTATATTTTCTTATCCATATATTTTAAATAGTAAATAAAGGGAGGGAGTGAATGGAAGATTTCCTTCTTGAGATCCGATAAAATTAAAAATTTAATTAATAGTAATGATTTAAAATTTTTGATGCCAATATGCATATTGGAGTTTATATTTTCTTATCCATATATTTTAAATAGTAAATAAAGGGAGGGAGTGAATGGAAGATTTCCTTCTTGAGATCCGATAATTGTTGCCGTTTGAGCTTAACTTGGACGTGATCATGAGTCACCGTCGTATTAAAGCAGAATTTAGCGATAATAAAGGATATCAGGAATGCGTTTTCCATTCACGAAACTTTAGAAAATGTGTAGTCCTTATTTTATATATCAGAGTAATAAAATAATAAAAGTTTAAACAAAAATGAATGTAAAAGCCTAGCGCCCATAGCGGACGGCTTCAATCTCACTCTGATAGAAAAAAAACTGTTTACAGAAATTTATTATCAGGTTATAATATGATATCAAATTATTTAATGTGCATGGTAAATTTCCACCTCTTTTCAAATTTCCTCTCTCTTAATAGCTGGTATATTCTATCCTAATTATTAAATAAAATTATAACATTTTTGAAAGAATATACCGTAAAAATCGGTCATACAAAATAACGAAGCTTAAATGAAAAAAATTGTGGGAGGAGCTAACGCAGAGCTTTGCTTCCTCTTCCACACAAGTGAACAAAATGCGGATGGTACCCAAAACCACCGCTCACTTGTGAATTCCTTTGTACGGACCTTGTAAGCCCTTTAAATTGAAGCCATCAAAAAGAAAGAAAAAAAAAAAAAAAAAAAAAAAAAAAAACGAATAACATAGAATAGTATTTAAACAATACAAAAATGATCAATAGTTCATAATGTTTACATAAAAATGTTCAATAGTTTCGATCATAGTAAATGAAATGTAAGAATTGAAACTAACAAAGTTTCATGCTCAACGTCGGCAAAGAGCCAGATCTTCAATAGAGAAAATTTGTACGTTCTTATTGAAAAAAATTGTTTGAGAAATTGCATTGAGTAAATGGGTGAAGAGATTAAGTTCGACAAAAAGGTAATAGGATGAAGAGATTGCAATATATTAGTAATCGGCTGAAAATTCACATGACGGGGTAAATTAAATTTTACTATAGATTCATTAATGGCGTCTCTAATATTGTTAAACTGTATTCTTCTCCTTTGTAGATATCGTAATGATCTGTCTCTTCTATTCTATTCTATAGCGTAGTATGTAATAACTATAAATAAGTTTTTATGGGTAATTATGTCCAGCTGAACATATGTGCAATTATCTCTGCTAGAAGCTATCTTCTATATGCTGTTGCTATCTGTTTGCTGTCAAACCTCCGGGTACCCATTTGATGTTGATTAAATTTCCAATTTTCACATGCAGAACGAAGACAATTGAGAGCATCAGAATGCCAAACATTGCTCACCTATTAATATTTTAAAACGATTTTAAAGATTGTACCAACCAATAGGGAGGGCGAGATTTGAAATGAAAGCATTTGAGGAGGCATCATGAATGCCTTACTCGTGAGAGTCCACGACGATACAGAGTGGCGGGAAGATGCTTCGCAGCATCTCTCCATAGATTCAACTTATCGAATCAATTATTATCAATATTTACTTATTTCCTTATTTTATATCAATTATCACTAATTGCCAAGATAACAAGCGATTTCTGGCTATACCAATAGCAGCATACAAACAACTATGTAATGACCATGCCGATGTCATATAACCGGCCAGATTTGCTGAGATCATATTATGGGCTTTATTAATTGTGTAATAAAGAACTTAAATATACGTGCTATTATTGGTCAATTACAAAGTTGTAATTATTATCATTCTGTCTTATTCATAAAATTTTCACTTGCAAAATATTAATTAAAGTACTTTTGTAAAGCAGAGAAAACCCACTTTCACTCAATCACCCCATTTATTAATTACTACTTTCTAATTGGCCTGATTGCAATATATCAGTGCATATATACTAAGTAATAATAATATATACTATATAATATTATATTACATATATAAATACTAGTATATATAATATAATATATATATATTATATATAATATATACTATATACAATTATATATATATATATTATAATTATATAGTATATATATATATATATATATAATATGATAATTATAATATATATATTATATAATATAACGTATACATATATTATTTATTATATATATAGTATAACATATATATATATATATATATATATATGCAAGAAAATTTGCGTATACTTACTTATGTAAATTATCGTGTCAAAATCTTTTAACGTTCCTTTTAACACGATTCCGATCTCTCTCTCTCTCTCTCTCTCTCTCTCTCTCTCTCTCTCTCTCTCTCATCTCTCTCCTTCTCTATCTCTCTCTTCTCTTCTCTCTTCTCTCTCTTCTTGTTCTGAGATGCTTAGGACAGTATTAAACATTAGTGGTAATGGTAGTAGTAGTAATAATAATAACAATAATAATAATAATAAATATAATATAATAATAATAATAATAATAATAATAATAATAATAAGTAATAAATAATAATAATAATAATAATAATAATAATAAATAATAATTGATTTCATACACATTTTATATTAGTAAGAAATTCGAAGAAAAAAGAAACGTTTGTTTCCGTGTGTTTTTTTTCTGATTTTCATCAAGTGTTCGAATTGATTATTTCCTGCAAGCAACTCAAAGATTATCTTATCACAAATTTAATTTTCCCACATCTTCAATATATATATATATATATATATATATATATATATATATATATATATATATATATAATATATATATATATATATATATATATATATCTTTTTTAACTATAAAATCTTAATAATATATATATATATATATAATATATATATATATATATATATATATATATATATATATATATATATATATATATATATATGCGTTTTTTTCTGGCACTTTGATCGGGGTGATTGGGGGGCCTTGCGTCGCTTCTACGCTAACTATAATTGGAAGGACTGCCTTGACTCTGATGACGCTTCGGCTTCTGCCACTAAGGTGGGAGCTGTAATCGTTGACGGGATGAGCAGGTTCATTCCTTCTTCGACTAAATCTTTCTCTCCTCATAATCCATGGTTCGATCTTGCCTGCTCTCTGGCCATTCAGGCTAGAGACAGCGCTTATCGGGGGTGGAAAAATTCTCGTTCTCCTATCACTCTCTCTAATTTTCATTCAGCTAGAAATCGTTGCAGGGATACTCTTCGACGAGCAAAGCGGGCTTTCATCAAACGAAGGTGCGCTAACCTCCTTGGTTCTCCTACTGATAAATCTTTCTGGCCTCTTGCCAAAAACATCTCTAACAACTTCTGTAAATCTGCCTTTCCTCCTCTTATTCGATCTGATGTCTCTGTTGCTAACTCTCCAACTGAAAAGGCCAATCTCTTCGGCCTCCTATTTTCCTCTAACTCAACCCTGGACGATTCTGGCATTCCTCCTCCTCCACCTTCTCCTCTCAGGTGTTCTATGTCTTTGCCTGTGATTACATTTGATCGGGTGCATGGGCTCCTGAAATCTATGAACGTTAGGAAGGCGGGTGGCCCGGATGGCATTCCTCCCCGAGTTTTGAGGGAGTGTGCTTCCGTGCTGGCCCCTCCCTCGTTCAACTATATTCTCTATGTCTCAATACTAACACTTTCCCTCAGTGTTGGAAGCACGCACATGTCCAACCTATTCCGAAAAAAGGAAGCCGCTCTGATCCTTCTAACTATCGCCCTATAGCTCTCACCTGTATTCTATCTAAGATCTTTGAAACCCTTCTTAACTCTCACTTCTTAGACCATCTGGAATCTCATTCTCTTCTTTCCGATCGCCAGTACGGCTTTCGGCGTTCGAGTTCTACTGGTGATATACTTTCCTATTTAACCGATTTATGGTTTTCCGCCCTTAAGAACTACGGGGAGACTTGCGTGGTGGCGCTTGACATATCCAAAGCATTTGACCGGGTATGGCACGCGTCACTGCTCTCCAAGCTCCCCTCCTTCGGGTTTCCTCCTTCTCTTTGCTTACTTATGTCTAGTTTTCTTTCAAATCGCTCAATATCGGCTGTTGTTGATGGGGCGACTTCTTCTTCCTTTTTCTGTCAATAGTGGTGTTCCTCAGGGTTCTGTCTTATCTCCTACTTTATTCCTACTTTTCATTAATGATCTTCTCACCTGCACATCTAACTCTATTCACTCATATGCCGATGACTCGACCCTTCATTCTTCAACTCATTTCAATTCTGCTCCCTCTTTTACTTCTAGAATTGCCTCTCGTCTTAATCTTTCCGATTCTATTCTCGCTGATCTGGATAGAATTTCCGGGTGGGGTCGTCTGAACCTTGTGAAATTCAATTCTTTAAAAACTCTACTTCTACAAATCTCCCTCTCTAAGACACCTTCTAACTTTCCTATCTCTTTCGACGGTTCTCTCGTCTCTCCTGTTGACAATATAAGCATCCTTGGCCTTAACATAAACAAAAAAATGTCTTGGAAACCTCACATCACAACGGTTGCTAAGGCGGCCTCAAAGAAACTGGGAGTTCTGGAGTACTGCAGACTTTTTCCTCTTCACTGTTACTCCAGTTATACAAGGGCCTCATCCGCCCTTGTATGGAGTACTGCTCTCATATCTGGGGGGGCTCAGGTTTCACCCGGCTTTTGGATAGGGTCGAGTCAAAGGCAAAAAGACTTTTAAACTGTCCGTTTCTTTCTAGTTCACTTGACCCTCTATCTTTGCTGCGCGATGTTGGTGCTTTATCTCTTTTCTATAGGTACCGTAGCGGCAAATGCTTGATCGAATGACTCGCGTGCCACCACCTTTAAGACGCCCTCGTAGCAAAAGGGGTGCTGTGTCGGCACATGAGTTTTGTGTTGATATTAGCAACTCCAGACTAGTTCGCTGCGGTGCCTCCTTCTTTCCTGCCCCTCTGTTCTGTGGAATTCTCTTCCATCTTCTGTGTTTCCTACTCAATTTAATCTCCCTAACTTTAAAGCCCCGCTTCTGTGCTCATCATGGGTATTGTTATTGCCACTTTTATTATTAATCTACACCCTCTTCTTAAATAGGGCTTGCTCGTGAGCGGTAGTGATAACTATAAAATATATATATATATATATATATATATATATATATATATATATATATATATATATATATATATATATATATATATATATATATATATATATATATATATATAGGCACAGAGAAAAACTCTTTCGCTGTTAGATCTGTGAAAATCCTTCGACTGAAATAACATGGGCTGGATTTCATTCTACACTTTCTTTCACTTTAGTTCGCCCATTTCGGGCCCCTTTCATAAATTCAAACGGATGGCGTTTACCTCAAGCTTTCTCGCTACAAGGCATGGGTGTCTCCTGGTTGGCAAATAAATATTCTTCAAATTCGCAATACTTGACACACATGATTGGTGCAAAAGTACTTCTATCTTCGGCCTTCCCTTCACTTTTGTTATAGATTTGATGATCTGTGATAGTGGGGTTTGGTCATTCTCAAAACTACCGACATGCTCTCTTTCATTAATTTACTCTATTCCACAATTAAGATCTGCAGCATTCGCCACCTTTATTCAAATTTCGTCTCTGGTAACAGCACCTCTCTTCTTCAAAACCTCTTTTTCTGTTCTTATCAGAAACTTTCCAACCTTTACACATATAACAATAGTTTTTTGTCTCCTCTCTAGTCTTAAACATCATCGAAATACAGTTGCTGGTTGTATTCTTTATATATATATATATATATATATATATATATATATATATATATATATATATATATATATATATATATATATATATATATATATATATATATATATATTATTTCTATATTTATTTTTATATTATATATATATATATATATATATATATATATATATATATATATATATATATATATATATATATATATATATATATATATATATATATATATATATATATATTTATTCTCCCTTTTAAAAATTTATTAGTAGATATTAGATGTGTCTGTCCATAGTCAAAACTTGAGCATAAGGACATTCCAATTTTCTTCAACCACATCCCAACACAAGTCATAAAATTGTATTGCTTTTTCTTACTATCAATAAGCTCAGTTCTAATGTGGTAATTGATACCGAGAGCTTCTCAAGATGTTTCACAAGACCCTTCTTTATTACGCCAGCGTTCCAATTACAAATGGAATCACCACAACAATATAATTGGTGTTCCACATTCTTCTAATTTAGTTTTTGAGTCTTTAAAATTTTATATCCTTTTCCCTTTCATATGCCACCAAGTTGTTATCATTTGGATCTCCCACATTTATTATATAGCACATCTGCTTCCTCTTATCCTTAGCTACGATGTCTGGCTTATTGTGGGTGACTGCTACATCCGTTGGGATAACTGAATCATAAAGTAACAGCACCTCTTAATTTTCTTCTATTTCTTGTGGATTGTGCTTCCAGCAGTTGGCCACATCTGTCTTGTTGTTGTATTTCTGGGACAATTTAAAATGAATTAATCTACAGATGGTGTTATGTCTTTCCTATATAGATGTCGGTAGCAGAGTCTGACATCCTACTATAATGCAAGGAACACATTCTGTATCCTGGTCATACTCTACATTTATCGCTGATGTTCTTTGTGTTTTCTGTGCCATCTTGTTCTGAGTATTCGGCTTTGAGCGGCCATAATCAATATTTCTTCTTCCGCTTGCAATTTTTCCCTAGTGAATATCTCCACTGCATTTTCCTTTTCCATATAACTTTCTTCTTTCCGATTTTCAAGTTTAACCTCCTTCGTATGTTTTCTTCTTCTCACAATACGTTCCAAGCAATCTGACTATTTCTTAAAATTTCTACTTTAACTTACTTTTCATTTATAATTTAGTTGGTTATACTTTATACTCCCCATTATATATCTCCCCCCTTAAGTTTGTCCCCACAAACTTATAAAGAACGTAAATACCAATACTAAGTTATATATGTAATCTATCTCCACCAACCCCATGCCTCCCTTTCTGCGTTCTGTATATATCTCGATAAGATATGTCCTTTATAAATCAATTTGTGAACATTTAACATTTTTCTGTTTTTTATTATTCTTGTTAAGGTCTTCCTGGAACCAATCTATCACTCCACAACTGTATAGGATGACAGGTACGGCTAATGTCTTGATGGCTTCTATTTTATTTCTAGCACTCAATTCCGATTTTAATATCGCTTTGGTTCTTTTTAAATATTCTCTTTCTAGTTTCTCTTTCATCAACTTATGTTCCACCTTCTCCGACTCCTCCACTCCTAGATATTTATAAGTATTTTCTTGCTCCAGTTGCCTTATGATGGTATCGTCTATCGTGATGTTCTCATTCTCCGTTCTTCTCCCTTTCCTGAGTGTAAGGAAAGCACATTTATCCAGACCAAACTCCATACATATATCTTCGGAGAACTTCTTCACTACCTCCACCTGCTTGATTGTTTCTTGTCTGTTTGGGGCATATAATTTTAGGTCATCCATATAAAACAGGTGTGAAATTACTTTGCTTGATTTCTCGTTACGTGCGTTAATTCTATATCCATTTTGTAATTTATTTATTTGATTGTTTAAAGGGTTAATAATGGTCAAGATACAGAGCAGTGGCGATAACGAATCTCCCTGGAAGATGCGACTTTTTAAGTGATTTTTTTCCACTTCAATCAGTCCCTTTTCAAATTTTAGTTTTAAATTGACGCTCCATTGCTTCCATTGCTTCATATCTTACTATGAAGTAACACGAGTTTCATTAAACGTATATTCTCTTTTAGTTTTAAAATTATGCATTAATTAGTTGATATTAATTAACTCTTTATCAATTTTTTAATATTTAAAATATTGATTTTTTCATAATTAATAAAAAATAGTTAACTGGTAATTCAAATCTCGAACCTAATTTAAAAATTTTCGTAGAATGATTTCGTAAGATGAAAAAATAAAATTGAATGAAGTAAAATTAAACCACATCGATCGAATCAGATGGGAAATGGAATTATATCAATATCAACAAGAGTATTTTATTAGATCTTAATAATACTAATGTTAATATATAGGGCATATAGGGCCTACTGTATATACATATATGTGTGTGTGAATGTATGAATGGATATGATAGAGAGTCAATGAAGTGAATTATAAAAGGAACTGAAGGAAAACATAAGAGAGACATCGGAAAGAAAAGTGAATGGAAGATCTTGAAAGAAATGTTCAGGAACCTGAAGAAAATTACGATTTTCGAGAATGTAGATAGAACAAGCAACAGCGATTAGATTTCAGAAAGGAAAACCTCGAAAATGAATAAATTTAAACACTTAGGTTAGGTAAGATATTTTGCGTTGCAAATAAAGTTATAAATAATTAATTGCTGCAGTAT